>NEWO01000002.1:6561554-6573670 GCA_003013225.1 Phalaenopsis aphrodite | reverse complement strand
ATATATATATATATATATATATATATATATATATATATATATATATAAATTAAGTGATATGTATATAAATGCTATAATGTAGCATTATGTGAATATGAAGCAAGTTGTAATAATGTAACTATCTTAAGGGTTAAGTAAAAAATAACTTTAAAACATTTCAACATGCATGCTACTTATTGATCTATTGATATTTGAATTTTGAAACACAAAAATAAATAAATGAAGCTCTGAATGACGCCAAAGAAATAGAAAAGTTAAACATATTTGAAAAGGCTTTTCAAAAATGACAAGAAGATGAATAATCGAGAAGGTTTTATCATAGAATGAATTTCACGAGCGAAAAACTACTAAAAATATGCATATAATGTAAGATGATTTTGTGACAAAACTATAAAATAGAATAATGCTTATGTTTAGAGACCCCAAGTCAAATTCAATTTCAACCTCAAGAGTTTAAATAAGGGCATGGAGCACACAAGATGGCACCAAGGATATATAAGTAGCTACATCAAAACAAATGGAAATTTGGAGGAACTAAAAAATTAAATCTTAAGGTTCTTTCACCTTATAAAAATGGCTAAGCCATTTGCTATGCACGACATAAAATTTTAGCTTTATTGTCATCTAGTTTTTACCAAGTATTTTTTAGATTATCTCATAGATTATGGGTTACAATAAATAATAAATACATGAATGATTCTTTTTTAATTATTTGATTTTTTAGCCCATCAAATTAAAGCATAATTTGTAAATTGAAACTTTAATTATTAACCTTATAATTTTAATGATTCTCTTGAGGTCATCAAATCCTCATGGAGTCTTTAACTATTATAAATGATTATTTTGGAAAACAACAATGTTTATAAATAATTTGAAAAATAATGCTCTAAATTAATTAATTAATGATGTGAAAGTAGAAAAATAAAATGGCTATCATCTCAAACACACACTTTATTCATAGTTCTTATTTCTAAATTTCATTCATATATATGACATAATAGTCTTCAATAAGGTGAATATGTTGGTGATATTAATATAGTTTTTTTTTTAATTATAATGAATTTTTTTTGGCAAAAAATGTAAATTGTTTGACCACTAACACCCATCTACTAAGATCATGGGATTAAGGCTCTAGGCTTAAGAAGAATATGTGGGCTGGCCATTATAAAAATCTATAAGCTCCTTTCAAGATGATAAGTAAGTCCAATGGAAAGAAATAATAGAAATAGTAAGGTGAAACAACAAATTTAGTACTTCCATATACTTGGTGTATCTGATCTTCAAAAATAATTTTTTTTGTAATAATAATATCCTAAAAATAGCAAGAAAATAATAGCCATATTATGTATGACAATGAGCCGAAAAACAAAACAATGATGTCTTAATTGCATCAACAAACATATCATTCTTTCCAAAAAGAATTTAGGGTATGTTTAGGGCAGCTTATAAGTGTAGGCGGCGTTTTCAAAACGCCGCCGTACTGTTTGGTTCGCGCTTTTCGTTAGCTTATCCGAAACTGCGTTTGAGTTTTTACACTAAACGCAGGCCGCGGGTCAACCCCTGCGGCCGGCCCGCGGGCCGCGTTTCAGGATAAGCAGTTTATCCTGAAACGTCAGGATAAACAGCTTATCCTGAAACGCACAAGCTGCTCCAAACGGACCTTTAGTCACTATTAGGAAACTAATATCATGTGCAAACAAAATATATACAGATTTGATGATATTATAGTGATATTATGGTTCTATTTATCATAATACCATTGCAAATGATTAAAATATGTACGGATTTGATGATATTATGTATGACAAGTAAGCTGTCGTTTCACAATTTTTTTAATTTTATTAATTAAATTATTTATGTTCCGTGCCTGGTAATTCCAACGGGCAAAAGTAAGCATTTTTAATGCAAGGGATAATTCCATAAAGTGGCGCAGGAAACAGGGAGAGTGAGGAAGACGCAGAGACAGCTTCGAGCATCTGAGAGACGAGTGGGAAGTGATAGAGAGAGAAAGAGGAGAAGATGGGTGGATGGGAATGGCTGCGGTCGAAGAAGACGGTTGCTGGTTTGGTCCTGGGGCAGTTCGTCTCTATCCTCATCACCTCCACCGGCTTCTCTTCCTCCCAGCTCTCTCGAAGAGGTTTTGAATTCTCTCTCTTTCTCTAAAAAAATGCTTTTTTTGAACTTCATGGAGGAGAAAGTCAGTGTTTTTATGACAGAGTTCTCATGGCATGCAATCATATAGATTTTAGAGAATTTTATTCTTTTTTTTATTATTTTAAAAAGATCATTTTTAAATTCTTCATTGCCATCTTTGATTGGTTATATAAATTTCAATTATTTTTAAATAAAAAGAAGTTATTTTAATATACTGAGATTAGAGTTCCTGTTATTCTGAGGGGCTGCTTGGCTACAAGTTGACTTTTGTAAAAACTCTTTGACATCATAGCTATTAAATTATTAAATATTTATAAATTAACCATGCTTTCTGATTTAGAATTTTATTTTTTTAGAGAAAAAAGTTATTGAAATCTATCAAAATAACAGAGTTTGAAGCTCACACACACACACAAATATTACGTCCGGACAACGGCTGTGATCCATCAGAGACTGTCTTGTTTTCTCCTCCACTACTTCCAGTGGATCGTAGCCGGACTTAATAAATTTCTCCATATTACTTTTAGTGTTGTTCATAATATTGCCAATATGATTTTTCCTTGTTCTTATTCTAAATTTGAGTATTGGATGTGAGATTGGTTGCAGGGATCAATGCCCCAACATCACAGTCATTCCTAAACTACTTCCTGCTGGCTATCTTTTATGGCAGTATTTTAGTTCATCGAAGGAGGTGGCTGCAGGTTCTTCCATCTATCTCCTCAAACTTGATATAAACCAGTACCAAATTTAAACATTTTCTACTTATTATTCTTTCTGCAACAAGGACTGAACCAGGAAATTTTTTCACAACAAGAAAAATTGAAGTTTGGGGGTTTGATATGTAAATACATAAGAAATGAGCGGTATATGTGTAAATCTTGCTGAAGAAAAATTAGTTCCCCTTGTATGATGGGCTCCTATTCTTTTGGATTCAGTAATAGAGCAGATTGTATTGCATTTTAAAGATCAACTTTCATTTTCCAGTTACCATCTTTTGGAAAGTTCTTGATGTCTGCTTGCATTTTTCTAAGTACTTAATTCGCTTTGTAGATTATTTTAATTAGAAAGTTGAGCAGTCTCTGTTGCTTGTTTGTAAGATAATTCTTTTATCTTCCATCAATGCAGAAGAAATGGTTCTATTATGTTATGCTTGCCATTGTTGATGTTGAGGCCAATTATCTTGGTGAGTGCTTGGTAGCTATTGCTGTTTATCTCAAAAATCATTATCCATGAAGCCTTTTTTTAGGAACATATGTATTTACACATCTAACCCCAAAACTAAATCCATTCACTTAAGTTGCTTTCTACATGTAGTGGTGAAGGCTTACCAGTATACGTCTTTCACGAGCGTTATGCTTCTGGATTGTTGTACGATTCCAATCGTTATATTCCTTACATGGATGTTCTTGAAGACGAAGTACGGATACAGGAAGTTTGCCGGTGTGGCCATCTGTATTGCTGGACTTGTGCTTGTTGTGTTTTCTGATGTGCATTCCAGTGACAGAGCAGGTAATGTCTTCTATACCTCTTCTTCCTGCAGTATTTCATAGATATAATCCTTCAATTCGAAGTATGTTATGGTTTCGACTTTTTGGTTGCATGTAGGAGGGCCGAACCCTGTGAAAGGTGATCTACTTGTTATTGCCGGTTCCATGTTGTATGCAGTCAGCAACGTTACTGAGGTATGGATTAAAAACTTAAGGATTGTTTCTTGTAAAAACTACAATGGTTAATGAGTTGTTGATAAAGTTCTTTTGTGGAAAGGTATGTTTGTAAAATTTACATTAATGGAAGAACACATTTTATACTTGAATCATATTAGTTTACTAAACATTTGAATTGAACTATGCTAAAGTGTAAAAACAACTGTATTTATTTATTTATTTATTGATTCTGTGGTCTTATAAGAAGATTTTCTGCTTTTAATCATATCATCAGACAACTCTATGTTATTATTATCACATATGTTCTCATCAGTTGTATTCCTAATTCTATAACTCTTTCAGGAGTTCATTGTAAAGGAAGGTAGCAGGGTGGAGTTGATGGCCATGTTGGGTTTTTTTGGAGCCCTTATCAGTGCTTGTCAAATGTATCCTTGAATTTCAGTTAGGAGTCATATTTTTACTTTCAAAAGACTGAACTTCAGATGCAGTAAGCCTACAAAGAACACGAAAAAACAACCATTTTGCTAAGTATTAACTACTGACTGTTGTGAAAATTTAAATTTAGGCCAAATAATAAAACTGCAGTCCTCAAAGTTACTAAAATCAGGAATATTTATATTTCAGCTAATAATTTATATGAGCCTTTAACTTGCTCACCAAATATCTACTAGCTTTACCTTTGTTTCTCCTTTGAATTTGAAATTGAAATTAAAGTTTATGGGATATTCTAATTTGTTCCTTGACTGTTCTCTTTAGAAGCATACTTGAACGCAACGAGCTTAAATCTGTCCGTTGGACCACTGGAGCGGTGAGCCATTTCTCTCTTTTAGTCTCATTCTCTTAATCTTAGCATGCACATTACACTCTTTTTTCATCTCACAGCGAAAGTATCACTCTCTATGGCATATCTTATGCCTTTTTTTAAAGTATGTTGTGGGCATGCTGCTCGTGTTATCGATTTTGGCAGCATCAATAATTTGGTTTTTAGTTGTTAGTTTATTTTGTATTATATTAGCTAAGGGTACTCTGTGTCATTTGATATGTATGTCTATAGATTAAGGAATCATGATGGATTCAAGGTATCCATGAAATAATATATTGAAGTTATCTTTGAATTAGGAAATTCACTGAACCATTCATGTTTGGTTTATATTAATGAACAAAATATGCGAAGACAACAAAATCAAATAAAGCAAACACACAGGCACAGCGCATACCAAATTTACTTATGCTCATGAATGCACTGATATTGAATAACCAAGCTTAAAAAAAAGGTACATGGAGTTCATATAAAGTTGAAGAGAAAGATGATATATTTTTCTGTATATTATGATTGAAAGTGATGCAAAGATGAGGGCTAGACATAGAGTATGTTTTTTTACTCTTTTTTTTTTTCTATATTTTTTTTTAAGTTTAAATGAGAGTATTTTTTACATTCCTTCAATTCTTTAACTTGATCAAGGAACTGAACCTCACATATAGAAGGAATTATATGTCCAACCTAAAGTTTTAATACTAATAAGTTTTGCATATGCCTGTGATTTGTATTTATGACTACAAAGATAACTAAAAACCCATTTCATTGACTTAAGATTGCATCTAAATTTTAGAAGTTTCACAACCATCCTTTGCTACAGTGCAGTTGACGTAAGGCATGACTCATTAATAGAAACAAATCTAGGAAAATTGCATATAGAGTCGGAAACTGAAGGAATTAATCATAGACAAAATTAGACTAGCAGTGAAAACAACAAAAAATAGAGAGTAAAACATTGAAGTTGGAGATCCATCAATTCAAAAATACTAAAATACCCAAGTCAACATTCAAAAGAGTAATTAAGGAGATAAAAAAAGATGATGATTGGGACGGTAAGCTATAAGGGCACAATATACCTCCACAAAGTTTCTATCAAGTATTGAGATTAGTGGATCTACTCGTGCTAATCTTGGCATTAATTTTTCAGGTGCTACCATTTGTCGGATTTGCATTGGCAATGTTTTTGTTCTACTCTACTGTTCCAGTCATACTTAAGGTATATTTTAGCATCCAATTTATTCGACAAATAAATACATCATTCTTACTCAGTAAAATTGACAAAGTTTAGATGCATACATATCTGAAGGCATTATTGTATTTTGGATCAAGTACTCTTTTATTATGATCATTTGGATTGTCCTACGCTCCTGATGAGAAAATACGTCAGCAGTTATTGATATAATTTTGTTCCAATTCATTTGCAATTGGTGTTCCCCCAAAGTCCTGACTTTCTTGTTCATACAGATATGTGGATCAGCCATGCTAAACCTGTCACTGCTGACCTCTGATATGTGGGCAGTTCTGATCCGAATATTTGCTTATCATCAGAAGGTTTCAGCCATATTTGGTTATTGATACTAATGACTCCCAAACCTTATCTTTTTTATTTACATTGGAAGATTGTGTGAACACGCAGGTGGACTGGATGTACTTCTTAGCATTTGCAGCTGTAGCAGCTGGGCTTTTTATATATTCTGGGTGGGTACATCTTCTCTATGCCATTTCATACTATCTGTGTATAAATTTCATTTAAATTAGCTGATCATGTCTTGGTTATGTACATTTCAGAGTTTTCAAAGAGGATAAAACACAAAGCACCAGCAATGAACAGTATGACAAGGAAAGAAATGGAGAGGTTGGGATTGATAACTCGGTTGTAAGGTCTCATACTGCGCCTTGAAGCTTTTATATGTAGTGGGAAGGATATGAAGCTTAAGCCTGTCCTACACAGATTGAAAGTAATATCACTCGATTAGTAAATCAACAATCTATTGGATGAATAACCATCAATGGATCTAAAGAACACTACAGGCTGTAAGGGAGTAATAAAACGGCATTCTTTTGGCAATTTATGGGCCATATTTTGGCTTATAAATTGAGATTATATTTTAACTTATTTGTAACTTTAAGACATATTTGAGCGCTGGAATGTTGAGTGAAAATAAGTTAAAACTTAAGTCTTAACTCAAAGGTTTAAATGCAGTCAAAAGAAGAGGTAAGCTTATATGACAGTTCCTTAGTACAAACTGGCAGAAGAGCAAAGCATCTATGCCTCCAGTGCTTATATGACAGGTTGCCTTAAATTGGGCCAGATGCTGTCTCGGATTGCCATTGCCATGAAAAGTATGGAATTTTGGTACCAGTATATGTGAATTTTGACCTGCAATGACTTAATGTGTCTTCTAGTAAAACAATTGTTTCCAAATTATAGAAGATGAATTTCAACCAGTTTATATTTAGGTCCAGCTCAATCTTAAAGAAAGAATTGCTCAAAAAACTTGTTCTATTCATTAATCATTTGGGCTTATATAGGGCCTTACACATTTTACAAATAAGCATCTAGACTTCTTCTATATTTCTTATTTACAATTAAGATTCTAACCTAAATACAAATCTCAACTCTCCCCCTCAAGATGTGAAAAAATTATTCACTAAGCCCATCTTGACACATAGCTTACACAAATCTAATGAGCTAAGTCCTTTACAGCCAACCACTTGCTCTCTAGTGGCTACATGATGTAGCTCCAGTAGTTCGTTATTTAGCTTTCCATGATACAAGCAACCACTTGCTCTCCACATGTTTGGTTCTAACGTGTTGCACCGGGTTGTTGGCAATGCTGATAGTTGACTTCTTGTTGCATTACAACTTCATTTGAGCTCCTTAGTCCACATTGAGCTCTACCAATAAGGTTCTCGGCCACATCATCTCGACAACTCCTAAGGCAATGGCCTTATATTCTTCCTCGGTTGTTGACCTCGCTACTACCTATTGTTTCTTACTCTTCCAAGAGACCAAGTTGTCCCCCACAAACATGCAATATCCAGGTGCAGACCTCCTGCTATCAGCACAACTCGCTCAGTCAGAGTCACAATAGCCCTCAATGCCTACATGTCCATTCTTCCTGAAGATCAACCTCATTCCTGGTGCACTTTTCAGGCAACTCAAAATCTGATACACAACATTCATGTAGTCCTTCCTCAAATCATGCACGTAGCGACTCACCACGCTTACTGTAAATGATATGTCAGGACAAGTGTGATTCAGATGGATGAGACAACCTACCAACCTCTAGTACCTCTCTCGATCAACTGACTCTCCTGTCTCTGCACTCAACTTTCCCTTCTGCTCAATTGGTGAAACTGCAGGCCTGCATCCAAGCATGTTTGTCTCTGCGAACAAGTCTAGCACACACTTCCTCTGAGATAGGACAATCTATTCTGCTCCACCAGCCAACTCAATCCCAATGAAGTATCTAATTTGTCACATGTCCATCTCAAACTCTTTGTCCAATCTTGCCTTTAGCAGTGCAATTCTCTCCATCATCATCACCAGTGATCATCATATCATCCACATACACGACAAAGTATAGTGGTATGACCACAATTTAGTCGAACGAACACTATAATATGTTGATAGTCCATGCCTACCATTGCTCTCCTAAACCCGTCAAACCAAGTTCGAGGAGACTTTTTCAAACCGTACAATGACTTCCTCTCATACCTTGCCCACTATCTGGTTTGTGTCGTAGTCTGGGGATATCTTCATGTACACCTCCTCCAGCAGATCCCCATGAAGAAACGTATTCTTCATATCCAGTTGGTGAAACCTCCAGCCACTATTCATAGCCAGAGAGATGAGAGTCTTAACAGTGCTCATCTTCGTCACTGGTGCAAATGTCTCATCATAGTTGATGTCATACATATGATTATACCTTTTAGTCACCAACCGTGCTTTGAAGCGATCAATTTTTTCTTCTGAGATCAGCTTCACTATGAAGACCCAATTGCCTTTTTCCCTATTGGTAGCAATGCAATCTCCTACGTATTATTCTTCTTAAGAGCACCAAGTTCCTTTGACATGCCAGCCTTTCACTTTGGATCCTTCTTAGCTACCTACCAACAATTGGGTATAGAGATTGTGCCCAAAGATGTAATGAATGCTTCGTATACAAGCGATATATTAGAGTATGAGAGAAAATGAGCAATGTCCTGTGAGAAACCAAAACGATCAGAAGAATAATGATCAGGAGAATGACTCACATTGTTGCGAGAGGTCCTCCTTAAAGCCATGGGAGTGTGAGGAGAAGAGAGGAACCATATCACCTGTGTAATCTGATTGAGGTGGATGGTGCAGGTGTATCAGGAGTCGGGGTATATCGGGACAAGGCATTTGATGGCATGGGTGGCATGGCGAACGCTGTTCTCTCATTATACCTCCTCTTTGTATACACTCTCAGCTCCCCTTGAGCTTGAGTCCCACCACCTTCGGACTCATTTTCCTGATTGATCGGTTCTTCCTTAGCTTTATTTTTCTCATTGTTCGCCCTTCCTTAATAGATATTTCCCACATAATGAGATAAGACATCATTCCCACATGTATCAATCTCTCACCATCACTACTCTCCCCCTCTCGCCTCATACCACAAGCATCTGGAAAGTCACCAAAGGGTGATATCACCTCCAAGAAATAATACGGTAAAAATTCTCAACGTCACATCTCACAAACGATCGCCTCTCTATTGGGCTCCAACAGACATTTCCTTTTTGAGTAGCATAATAACCCATAAAAACACACTTCACAGCTCAGGGATCCAGCTTCCCTATTGATGGTCTATTGTGCTTCACAAAATATACATAGCTAAGTACCTTAAATGAAAGAATCACGCCATTTTCTCCTTTCAACAACTCACAAGGAGATCACCACTCCAATATTCTTGAGTGCATTATGTTGATTAATTGAGCATCTGTTAAAATTGCTTACCCTCAAAAGCGCTTTAAATTGCTTGCCCCCAAAAGTGCTTCAGGACATTCATTGAGATCATCATGCTTCTAGCTATCTCTAGAAGGTGTTTATTCTTTATCTTTGCTACTTATTTTGTGTTGGTGCGTATGGACATGTGGTTTGATGTTGTATCCCTTGGGATGACAGGTACTCCTCAAATGTCTTATTGGTATACTTTCCCATTATTAGACCTCAATACCTTCACTATTGTACCGTATTGAGTCTGAATCGTCCTGTGAAAATCTTTAAAGCAAACAAGAACATAACTTTTGTCCCTCATCGGATATAATCAAGTAACATGAGAAAAATAATCAATAAACGTCACAAAATATCTATAACCATTCATCGAAGTTGTAGAACAAGGTCATCATGCATTTGAATGCTCTAAATCAAACACAAAAGGACTCCTCTTGCCATAACTCACATAAGAGCTAGTATGCTTACCAAAGTCACAAGCATCACACACAATTTTTTGCTTATTTACCTTTTTCTATAAAGACGAATACAAACTATTCAATAAACTAAATGAAGAGTGTCTCATGCGTCTGTGATGTTGCAATATCACATCCTCCACACTGCTCCCAGATTCTCCTACTCCAGCACTCTCTACCATGGGTATCAGAGCTGAGTTCATCCCCTCTCCATCAAAGTACCAAAGTTTGTTATGCCACGTGCCAGTCCAAAGTCTTCGGTCAGTAATCTTCTCTTAAAAGATCACCTAAGGAAAGTTAAATGAAACAACACATTTTAGTTGAAGAATAACAATACTAATGGATAAAATGTTCATTGGAAAGGAATGAGTATGTAAAACATTGAACAAAGTCATAGAATTGGTACCCTTACCAACCACAGATAGGTTGTACCATTAGCAATCTAAATGTTGCTCTCTAGAACTACTAGATGAGTATTAGAAGAGAACTACCTAGCGTTACATGTCACATATTGAGATACACTAGAATCTACTATCCATTATGTTCTTGTGGTGGATATGGAGGCAAAAGCATGCGTATCACGAGTACCTTTAGTTGAGTCGGCATAAGTAACAGTGCTGCCCTTGAATGACGATAAGGTGGATGAATTCCCAGTCATATCACCTACCGTTCTATGTTTCCTTTTCAATATCTCAAGGAGCTCGTGATCTTTATAAATAAAGACCACCCTTGTCTCTCTCTCATTCTCCGCTACCATCAAATTTGCCCGATAGCCCCCTCTTCCACCTCTTTGGCCTCCACAGCTACGACACGACCTCTATACTGTCCACATCCACCTGTCTCTCTCTCCTTTGGTGGCTTTGGATAGGTCTTGCTCAGGTGTCTCACTTTTCCAAGTTGTAGCACTTGTTGGTCTTCCCATGAGCACCTGTCATACCTAACTCAGCCTTTGACTCCCATCAGATATCCCTATATTCACTTCCTTACTAGAGATCCTCAATCTGACGCGACCAACTCAGATACGTGGTCGGTTCATCAAGCTTCGGATCATAGGAGAGCATGTGCTGAGGTAGTGGCTCCTGTCCATTCACTAACTCTCTGTATGAATTCGACCAAGACCTTCAGAACTTTAAGATCTATCTTCTCAAAAAGTTAAAATCTTTTAACCAACGCACTATTTCCGTCTCTTAATATCCTCAATCCCAAGGATAAGTCTTGATCACACATATCACCTGCCACTTCCTTCTCCATTGCTTTCTCCTTACACCGAATGCCTTATTAATTTTTTTCCATTTTGCTTTGTCTCCGCTGCATTGAGCCGCAACCCTCACGCTCAAACAAAAGACGCTCGAACAACCTGCTCCTCTTACTGAAGTTGTGTTACTATTCTTCCTTTTATTTCGTCTCAACAACATCGACCCGCAACCATCTCTCTGCGTCAAAGTCTTCCTCGCGTGAATCTTATCCCAACGCCGAAGTCTGTTGAAGTCTTCTTCGTGTGAACTGTATCCCAACGATGAATTCTTTCCTGCGCCTCAATCTTCTTCATGCTCGAATAGAATCCCTATCTCTCTCATATGAACCCACCCTTCACCTCCACGCTACCCTGCGCAGGAAAGCCTAGGGGTCTGATACCATAAAGAAAGAATTGCTCAAAAACTTGTTCTATTCATCAATCACTTGGGGTTATATAGGAAATTACACATTTTACAAATAAGTACTTAGACTTTTTTTATATTTCCTATTTACAATTAGGACTCTAAAACAAGATACAAATCTCAACAAAATTCAATTCAATAAACAGCTCACAAGTCGCGAGTTAAATTTGATGGGCTAACAAATCAAGCTTGAGCCAACTTTGACTTAGCTGGCCATGAATCGACTTACTGTAAAGATGTTTAAAACAACTAAAATATCTCAATCCTTTTATCAGTAATAATTATTTAAGTTAAAATCTTCTCTTTTATGATGACTAAACTCATCAGCTGACCCGAATAACTCATAAAATTAAGCAGGACTTTTACTTTAACCTCAAATTCAATTAACTG
>NEWO01000002.1:6523118-6554275 GCA_003013225.1 Phalaenopsis aphrodite | reverse complement strand
GTGGCGGGCTCCTTTCAAGAGGAAGAGGAAAAAGAAAAGGAGAAGGATTGAAGAGATTGAAATTGACAATATTCGCTGTCAACTCCTTTCAAGAGGAAGAGGAATAAGAAAAGGGAGAGGATTGTAGAGATTGAGAGTTGACAATATTCGCTGTTAACTGAAATAATTTGTCAACACCAATTATTTCAAAAATCCGGACGTAATGAAAATACAATTAGTAGAAGTGTTGTACACGCTAAATTTTACCTCAACTACAAGGCCCTTCTTCTTTCGACATAGAGCTTTAAGAGCAGCAACAAACTGCTTGCCATCCTCACAAAAACGTTGCATAATTGCTGAAGCACAGTGTGCAAGAACATCAGGCTCTGCATCTTGGAAATCTTGCAAATTAATAGTTGACTGCAAGATTTAAAAGTAAAAATGGAAATAAAGTCGGACAGCAAGTTAACAAATCAATTAAATCTTTTCAAGTTGCCACAAGTTGCCTCATTGTATGTATAAAACTGTAATTCATTGATGTCTGATAGCAATAGCCATTACACGGCATAAAGCGCCGAATACTTACTTGATCACCATATACAGAAAAGAGCTCCATGGACATAATCTCCAACTTATAAAAGGTTGAATTTAAGTTGCTTCTATCTTGTCTATAGCTGAAGTTCAATATTTCTCTATCTAAGCATCAGCATATTAACTCGGTCAAATTAAATAACAATTAAAAGCAAAAAGGATCATACGATAAAGGAGGATGGTGGCACCTATTAAACCATGCATTCCAGCCATTTGTTCCTCTTCCTTCTCTGATTCATCTGCATATGATCGGTCAACTCAACTAAATTCCATTTGAGAAATGAATAGGGAGCCATAAACAGCCTCAATGGTGGAGCATGAAATACCTCTCCAATCAAATACATAGTCGTCATCATTTTCCCTATGGAATAATGCCCAAAGATAAGATTCCTCATCAACAAATGCAGGCCGAAGACATCCCATGATGGAAAGCCCGTTTGTTGGATAATCCATCTTATCCTTATGCTTCGAATGAAATGACTGCAAAATTTCAGAATAGTATATTTAAATATATGAAATAAAATTTATTAAGGAGGTCCATGTTAAATTTCTTAAACCAAAAGCAAAAAAGAGATAATATTATGAATGGTCTTATCATATATGAGTTAGTCTATTAAAAACAGTTATCTTATGATATTAAATCCCAGACTCCAATTTGTCTTGGCTTCGTTGGGTACGTCTACTGATTAAGCACTCCTGTTCTTTACAAAATTCACCTTCAAGAGAGCGATACTTCGTTCCCGCTGAAGCTTAATTTGCAGTGGAATCCACCCAGCTCCACCTTCTCAGTAAGCTCCAATCACACTATGCTTGGATAAGGAAAACCAGAGAGGGCATGAGAAACATTAATCTTTTCACAATTGATTCAAATTGTATTTGGCCATATTTTTTAAACAAATATAATACCCCTAGGCAATTCTAAATAAAGCATTAAATCATTAAATTGTAGTTAATTCATTGAAACATCACAAGCTGCATAATGGAAGATCATTATTGAAGTAATTACTCATCAAAATATGCATATGTTAAATCCTCATTAACTGTATCCTTCTATGCATATGGATTGTATTTGCAGCAGAAGAGTACTGATATTTATATCATAAAGTTTCTGAAGTGCAAACAGCATATCATGAAAGCCAAAAAGAATTTTAAAGCATCTGTAAAAGACCATTTTTATTTAAAAAAAAAATGAAATAAGCGAACTAGCTTCAGTTCAAATGAACCGCGTTAATCGATTACTCTAACAATCAAAAAAAGGAGACGAAAGAGGGGAGAGAGAGAGAGAGAGACGAGGTCAGCGGACGGACAGATGAGAACGAGTAAGAGAAGAAAGAGAACGGGAGTGAGATGAATGGGAGAAAGAGGTCGAGTGGGCAAGCAAAGAAAGCATGAAAAAGATAAAATCAAAAGAGACAGAACAAGAATGATAATGTGACGGTTGAATATGTGCTGGGTGACAAGTGTCAAGATTAGAGCGTCTCCTTATTTAATTTTAAAAGTAGTATCAAAGAAATTCTTGAATTAAGTTGACTAATCATAACAAAAGAGTTAGAATGATTGAAGAGATTTAAGTGGTTTGATTAGATATTATATTTACTCTAATTAGGTAGTATTAACCAAGAGTGTAATAACGGAAAAAAATATAAAATAATAATTGAATAGAAGCGTCTCTTCGGTTACGACTTAATTGTAATATGCCCTTTTCAAACCAACGAAATTGGGAGAGCGAGAGACAAAACATAATAATCGAGATGAGGAATGAAGACAGAAGAAATATGAAGAAGAAAGAGGAAGATGATGATAGAGAAGAAGAAGAGAGAGAAGAAAGAAGTCACTGATTTCAAGCGTGAGCCTTCAAAGCTTGCGCAGTCGAAGGAGGAAGCGACATCATGCCGAGTCGTGCGTGCGTGCGTTGAGAGGAGGTGGAACCAAGTGTTTAAGATTGAATTATGTTAAAGAAGATTGAATTTAGTGATTGTGAAAAAAAAGAGTGGATAAAGGTTTGTGTTTTACTTCTAAAAATATTTTGTTTAAATTAATGTTATATAATATTAGTATTAATTGCAATGATTAAACTTAAATTGAAGAATTGAAATCTTAATTAAAATAATATAATAAGATAATGATTAAAAATATTAATTAATTAAAACATAATTAACAATATGATAAAAATTTATTAACATGAACGATTCCAATGTTTGGATATTACAATCAACTTACCTTAACTCTTTGATTTTTATCATAACTTAATGTGGTCTCATATTAATACTACCGTACACATCCAATTTAAATTAAAATTTTTGAAATTTTTAATTTCACTTTCCTTGAAACCTTTCTCTTTTTCCACTATTGTATACTTTCCTTGTTCGAACCAAATACTCTTTGCTTATACGATCTGACATTGAATCCCAATTCAACACTTAAAACATTTAATAAAATATGTTGATTAACTTCTTAAAATTAAACTCTAACCTTGCAACTAGCTCAATTCAGCTTCCCCTAAACCTCATGCATATGAGTCTCCTCTTCTCCTTTCTCTTCTTCTTCACGCGAAACAAAGCTGCACGTGAGTCCCCTTTTTGTATGCGGTTGACCCCTTGTTTCTTCTCCATGGTGTCGCTCCTCAGAGGTGACCTACTGCAGCCACAACTACTCTGCCTCCCTTCTCTTTTTTTTCACGCCAGAGCCGCTGGACTTTTTGATACCGGAGTAAACCTAAATCACGACCGAACGACCAATTTTATTGTTGAATTCAAAAGTCAGAACAATGGATTCTCAACGTAAAACAACACGAACATGGGAACGGCAAGTGTCAACGACGACATTGCAAAATAAGAAAGAAAACAACACAAAACACATAAACAACTCTCTAGAGGAGAGCGGTGGGCCCGAAAAGAAAGGAAGGGAGTTGTGGCAGTGCAGAAAGGTAGAGGGCAGCAGGTGGCTGCGGCATTGGAGGGAGCAGAAGTGATGTCGACTTGCTGGAAGGTGTCGGACAGCAGATGGCTGAGGTGCTGGAGGACGTACGAGTGATGGTAGGCTGCTGGGAGGAGGTTCGCAGTAGGTGGTTGCGGCGTAGGAGGGAGCAGAAGAGCTGGTGATGGACTGGACAAAAGCAGGAAGGGGTGGTTGTGGACTAGACAACAGCAGGAAGAGGCCCTGGAGGTGCTGATGACAGCAAGGACAGACCCAAGAGGGGCTGGTTGCAACAAAGAGAGGCCCTGGAGGGAGGGCGGCCACTAGAACATGCCCTAGAAGGGCTGGTGGCATAAAAAATAGGCCCTGGAGGGGCTGGCGGTAGTAGAAAGGGGTGGAACAAGCGGAGATAATAACCACCTCGAACGAATCACAGTATGTATTCAGGCAATTCAATTAAGGTTGTGTCATCCAACACCTTCTTTTGTTTGGATCACCAACACGACTTCGATCTTCTCTCGTCTTACAAACGACACTCTTCTTCTTCATGCACAAATCCTCGGTGTAGACTTCGTCTCCCGAGCCTATAAGCACTTCCTCCTATGGCTTCTACACTCTTCCTCCTCAAATGTGGCTAGGATTTGAGATGTCTTGTTTTTCCTTCTTCTTCTTCTTTGTCCTTCTTATTTGTTCGATTAACCAAAATTCTTTCCTCACATGTGGCTAGGATTTTAGATGTTTTGCTATGAACGTGCTCGTACCATCAATTTGACAATTTGATGATGTTTTAGGTATTTTCGAGCATGATCAAGACATTTCAAATTTGATCACGTCGCATCACTTTCTGCCTACTAATCTCGTCGTTTCCAATCGACTCACCTTGCGGAGTATATTTAAGGGTCAACACCCTTTAATATCTTGGCCGAAAGCCCCTCACTCGCAAGATCCAAATCTTACCCGTACGCACAAGAGCTCCTTCCTCTCTTCTTCTTGCCGCACAAAACTTCTCCTTTGTTGGGCTCTCTTTCTTTTTCTTTCTTTGAACTCTTCTTCCTCCTCTTCCTCTGCATGTGAGGTTTGCTTCCTTCCCACGAGTTGTAAGGTCATCTATACAGATCGGAACCAACAAGAAGCCTGTAAGCCCTCGCCTCCACTCTGCTTCTCCTTTCAGCACAAGTTCTTCCAACACACTAGGGCACAAAATGGATCACGCCTAGGCTTTATTTTGCAGCTTCAGCACAGGAGTACGCCAATCACCCTATGGTAAGTCTTTCTTGCCGCATGAATTGTATGTCTGAGTTGTTTTTTGACGCCGTCACCTTCGACTTGTTCAACAACGCCTTCTCCCGCACAAGGCCAACATGCCTCATCCTCCTCTCGCTCTCTCTCGATCTATCATGAACAAAGAGAATAGTTCTTTAACTCTTAAAGACGAACGGGGTTGTCATGACAATTCATCAAACCATTGCCACCATTTTGAAATTTTTTTCTAGTTTTGGTTATTACAAGCAAATGAGCCATCTACTGAGATTTGGATAGTTATAAGAGATATTACATGACCCAGTTGGCAAAGCATCCGATAGAATTTTGAAGATTGAGGGGATGACAAATGATTGAAGGAAAAGTATTTTGGTAACAATAATTAAGAAAAAGCTATTATTCAAATATGGGCTAACTAGGGAGGATTCCAACTTGCGAATCATCCAATGAAGTTGTGTGACAAACTAATGGAACATAAGCTTAAAAAATTACATCAATTTTGAAGAACTAATTATTTAATATTAAGAAAATTAAACAATACAGACAAATTTTATGTTAAGACACATAATGAAAAAGTAAAAAAACAAAAACAAATGAACCACTTATGATTTTTATTGATATTGATAAGGTATATGATCCAATACCAAGAGATCTGAGCTGGTGTGTTTTAAAGCAAAAACCATAGGTCAAAGATATATTGATGTGATTGAAGATATGTATGATAGATCAAAGACTAATATTAAAAGTAATTAAGGTAACCAAATAGTTTCCTGTTATCATATGTTTAAGAATTAGAAAATACTCTTCTAAACCAAATTACCATATGCTTACATCAAGTATCAGTATTGGCCATATATTTTAGGTTGGTTATGGAGATGCTTATAAAGAATACTCGTAATTTGCCTTGGAATATGCTTATGTGAACAATATGGTCCTAATATGGAGGTCGTTGATGATAAGGCAAGTGATGATGATGATTCTAACAAACATGCTAAGGGCCAGGTGACGATTGAGAGTATAAATCAAGTGAATTCTCAAAAGTAAATTTGAAGGCAATTAAGAAAATGGTTATAAGAATGTGAATCAACATAAAATGTTTTAAGAATGAACCTAAAAAAATGCCTTATATCTTAATGGTGAAAATGCTATTTGCTCTTCAATATGTTTTCAAAACATTAGGATGTCAATTACAAAGTCTATTTTAGCCAAGACTCGGACCACAATGAATCTTTATCACTGATAAAAGATAACAAACTTTAAAAACAAACAGAAATGTAATAATATTAAATAAAAAGAAACCAAAATAAAAAGTCTTAAAAATCAATTAATGGGCCCGCCTGCTATATTTTCCTGAATAGTAAACCATAGAGTACTCCTGAACAACACTACTACAGAAACCATGAATAATCAAGAAATTTTTATAGCTTCACAACCTCTCTTTTCTCAACCAAAGACAAGCTTGAATAATTGCAATACCATAAATGGAATGAAAATGCTAATCAATATTCCAAACTAACCTTGGCCAAGAACTTCGCAAAGTAAATAGGATGAATATGGCGCAAGGTTTCTGGCATCCCCCATTTTATAAGAGTATCAGTTATATCTGTGTCAACAATCTGTAATTTCAAAAGATAAATTCATCTTAAACATGTATAATAGGCAATATGACATTGGTTCAATCTAATCCTCAGACCGAACAGAAAACCTCTTCATAATCATCATCAAGCACGGCATTGATAATGTCATTGTCCATGTAGTCAAAGAAGCTATCACTCTCCAATCTGCTCTCCCCATGGACAGGAAAATCCATCCCAATTAGAACATTCTGCAGAAACCAAGAAAGTATTTTGTTCCAAATCACGTGGCATTTAAATAAACAAGAAAAAAAAATGTGGAAAAGAATACAAACCACAGGATTGCTTGAGCTGTCTTCTTTCAAGATGTTTTCGTCATCAAAAAGTTCAAAAAACATATCTAACAGATAAAAAATTATTATTTTTAATATTTGCAAATAAATATACACCAAAACCTGAAGCAACGCATAAAATAAATAAGGAATCTTCACCTCCATAGTCATCTATAACATAGTGAGCTTCAGCCCATGAGATATGTCGATGAGGTTCACAATGTGCCCTTCCTGGAAAAACCAGCAATGCCTTACTATGTGCCTAAAAGGACAATTGTAATAATGTTAATCCTTGAAACTTCAAAAGGCGAGTTAATTATATTATCATTTAAAAATGACATGCAATAGATGAGGTTTAACAACATCAACGGCCATTAAAAAACATTAAATAAAAAAGTACCAGCAGTAGATTAGAAAAAAAGACATGAAACTGTGGAAATAAATTAAAGTTTATTGCTTTATGACATTGTAACGGATAGAAATGGCAAATTTTAAAAGCTTAATTTCATCTTAAGATGCACTGCCAGCTAGATTGTACACGAAACTGTTATTCCAATTCACAACAAGCATGTGAATATACAAGACTCCTAGCAACTATTAAAACTCTGATCTAAATGCATGTGATACAGGAATAAGTAGGAACTCGGCGGAAACTCAAAATCAAACTTCTATTAATGTTGAAATAGGGCTACGGCACGCACAACTGAAAAGAACAATACAATGACATTATGCTCCGGTAAGGCCGGAAGCGAGAATCTAGGCCGGTAGGGCGGTAGTGGCGTTGGCGAAGTAGTATGGGGACGGGGAGGATTGTAGGAAGCTGGGCAGATTAGAGAAGGAAATTTCGAAGGAGGGGTGGTGGCTGATTTGATGATTGGAGGAGTGGGGCGACAAGGAAAGTGATGGGAAAGGCATGTTGGGGATGACCTGGACAGCAAGGAGAGCTGCCTGGAGTGGCCGGCAGAATGCAGGTTGGTGATCGGAGGGCTGGACAGCGAGGTCCGGCGACTAAGGAGAAGGGAATTGGAGGATTGAAGAAGGGGAGTGAGGAAGATACAACACAAACTTGGAGTAAGATACAGACATAACACCACCACCTCTTCAGATACAACCCTAGAACAAAGAGAACAACCTTCACACGGGAATCTAGAATATGAAAAGAACAAAAACTGAACCCTAATTTTTTGAAAACAACAATATATAGACTCCTATTGAAGGAGAAAAGGACAGAAATAGGAAAGTAAAATCCCACACAAAAGGAAGGGGTGGGGAAGTAGGAATACTCCAGAACATAGTCACTAAAGATTTTCCATAAAGAGAAGAGCGCATAAGGAAGGGAATAGGAGGGGTGGTAGTTTCTCCCCACCTAGAGGGCACGCGAATCCTCCCGCCTGGATTGGCCCACTGGATCGGAAATATTGCCAGCCGGTTCAGCCGGCTAGTGCCTTTAGCACCCCGTGTCAGCATGTTCATCTCGTATCAATGCACTAAATCAGTGTTCTTGCCATTATAATTTCGAATAACTCATGCTAAAGATAGAGAATATATTTTTTTTGAAGTAAATAATTGTTCATGTGCTACTAAGATAAATACTTGAACTCGGCCATTGAGATTCTTCAATTTGCTTCCAACTAGTCTGCTACAATTTCGAGCACTCTTCGAGTGCTACCAAGTTCTTATATTTTTTTAAACAACTAAATTTTATAACTGATATTAAAAGAGTTAAATGAAATAGCAATTTCAAATGAATGCCTCCATTAAAAAAATATATTTGATCAAGATAACAAAAGGTGTAGCAATTAATGTCTATCTAAGAAAGAAACAAAGTTTCAAATAAAAGCGTTTTAAATCATGATGCTAAAATCATTAAGGGAGTTATGTCTAGATTGGAATCTAATGAATTTCAAAAAATGGAGAAAGCCTTTTTTTAAGGGTTTAAGCAAAAAAACACCAGATGAAACCTTTTTTTTACTGAATGAGGTAAAATTTTTGATAGAATCTTAAAAGAAGACCGAGCTTGAGCATCAATAAGCTCCACTTTAGAACAATCAAACATAGCAATTGTGAGTCTAACTCTAATATCAAATGTAGAAGAAATAGTACGAGTAAAAATGATCCTTGATAGGCTTAACTATATCAAATCCAGGCACGACTCTTAAGGTATTAGAAGTCCCAACATCCAAAATTAGATGATACTCTATCATTCTAAACATTAGCAAGTACTGAGGACATCAACTCAAAAGATGAATCTAAGTAATTTTAGGCATCAATAAGCTCCACTTTAGAACAATCAAACATAGCAATTGCAAACCTGACTGTAATATCAAATGTAGAAGACATAGTACGAGTAAAAATGATCCTTGATAGGCTTAACTATATCTAATCCGGGCACTACTCTTAAGGTATTAGAAGTCCCAACATCCAAAATTAGATGATACTCTATCATTCTAAACATTAGCGAGTACTAAGGACAGTAACTCAAAAGATGAATCTAAGTAATTTCAGAAAATGATAACTCCCTAGAGGAACCAAATCAGAGGGAGCGTCACCCAACATGTTAGTAGAGAGTTATTGAAATAAGTTTAGGATTCCCCGAAGGTGTTTGAGAATCAAATCTGGTGGGTAAAATGATGTAGGATGACAGAAAAATGAGAAGAAGGGAAGCAGTTGAAGATTGAAAGAGGAAACAACTAATTATAGCTGCTCTCTAGATGAAACATAGCAAGAATTGCAGCAAGGATAGTAACAATTGCAACAGCTCGCGAAGTCGGTGAGGCTCCACCATCTAGACAGATCTACCCCCACTTCTCAAATAGGATACAGGCAAACTACTTACAAGAGGAAGATAATACAAAGCTCCAACCAAGGAAAAGTAGAGAAAATAATCTTCAAATAGCATAAATCAAGTAAAAAGTCTCCAAATTCGGTTCTAAATAATATATTTATACTAAGACAGAAATAAACCCTAATTATAACTCAAAATAAGGGCAACAAAAGCTCCGCAAGGCCATATAGAAAGATAGCAAGAGTTATCCAGCTACAGGTCTCTTGCGTCTCGAGACGGGAAAAATCTATCCACCTTGCATGTCCTTTTCATTAAGGACGTAGTTACATCACACTCCCCAAGCAGGAGAGAGATTGTCTTCTTTTCTTAAAGCTTTACTTTTTAAGAAAAGAAGACAATTTTTTGGCTGCTTTACTTTTCAAAACGCTGCTGCAGTTCTATTTGAAAAATTGTTTTCTTGCTGCTAATTTAAAATTTCTGTGATAGAAAGTTATTTTTTTCAACATAAATGTAGTGACTACCAGAAAGATGCAATCATATATTTTAAAATTAAAATAAAATTATAATAGTCAGCACATCTTTTGAACAGCAGCTTCTTCTGCAGCAGCTTCACAGCTGTTTCTTCAAACCATTGTAGTTGTTCCAAACAGACCCTAAATCTCATTATGTTGAAAACAAAATTTGGGAGGAAATTTTATTTTTATTCTTTATTCACATGTAAGTTATATATATATATATATATATATATATATAGGGAAACCAGTCCCTCCTAATTTATAAGCTTACCAAATATATCTAATCTAAATTTGGTGAGTAAATAATTATGAAAAAAACATAAAAAATGTAAATAAGAAAAGAATAAAACTCATCAGAGGATTTCAAAAATTATTTCCAATTAGAATCCCCGAGATCTGAGGTGGTCGGCCGACCGACCCACCTTCTGGCTTTCAACACTCCCCCTCAAGCTAGTTCATAAATGTTGTAAAGACTAAGCTTGATAATAAACTTTGAGAAGGTGCTTAAAAAAAGAACCAATTTCTTGGTGTGTCGGAATGTAACTAATTAGCTGTATAATTCTATCATTAACCTTCTCAAAGATAAAATGTCTATCAATTTCAATGTGTTTGATCATGTTAATTAATGCATAAGATTCTTAGCAATATTGATGATTGTTTACTGTCACAAAACATTTGTCTCAGCATTGGAGGAGATACTGGAGTACACCACAATTCCCTTAACAATTTCAGAATCCAGATCTTTTATAGATTCCCAAGATGAGTGCCATATATTATGAGTTTGCACTGCTTCTACAAATAACAGCTTACTACTTGCTTCTTAATGTATCCAGATTTCCCCATACATAAAAGCAATAACCTATGGTTGACCTTCTGTCAGAGAGTTCCCCAACCCAACTTGCATCAGTGTAAATTTCTAACTTTTTGCTTCTGATTTTCTCGAAAATTAATCCATAACCAGGAGTCTTCTTGAAAAACCTCAGAATCATGTATACTATCTCCAAATATTATTCATTTAGGTTATTCATGTGTTGGCTCACACTACTGACAAAGTATGCAATATTTGGCCTAGTATGTGACATGTAAATGAGTTTTTCTACCAATTTTTGGTACCTTCCCTTATGCACAGAAATATTTGGTTCTCCATTTTAAACTTGTTGGGATCCATTGGAGTATCAGAAGGTTTACATCCAATCATCAATGTACCTTTAATAGATCTAGGATATATTTTCTTCGTGATATAATAATGTCTTTCCTGGACCTTGCCACATCCATAAATAGAAAATCTAATGATTTTAAGGTCATTGATTTCTAACTTAGTGGCAAGCACATCTTTAATTCTAAGAATTTTTTTTTCATCATCACGGTTAAAATCATATTATCTATATATATTGCAACAATCTTACCTCCCCGGGTGTGTTTTATAAACAGTGTATGATCTGTTAGATTTTCAGAATATCCATTATATATCATAGTTTTAGCAATTTTTTTAAACTACGCCCTTGGCGACTACTTAAGCCCATAGAGAGACTGTCGTGGGGCTTCTGGACCGGTTGTTAACGAGGCCGGTTGTAGTCGGTTTGGAATGGTCGGTCCAGGTCCATACGGGACCAAGAAACATTTAGAAGAGACGACACTCTCACCAGTCCTATTGATACCGAAGGAGAAAGCCCAAAGTACAAATAAACATAAATATTATTATTAAATTTGAAATTGCTTAAGACTCTTCAAAACATGAAAGAAACGAGAAATAGAAACAAAGACACAAGTCAACAACTCGAAAGTGTATCCCAAGAGCCCAGTGGATCTGGAGGCTTGGGGACAGCAAGTGTGACTGCTAGAAGTGGGTTAGCTAAGTGCTGGGAGGAGTTCTGGCAAGTGGACGAGAAGATTGGGTTGATCAGGAAGGGCAGCTGAGTTTAGTGATGGAGTATGTGGAGTTGCGGTCTTGCTGGGAGAATGTTGGTAGCAGGTTGGAGGGAGGACAACAACAAGCGGTTGTTGGGGAAAAGGTGTGGTGGCTTGTTGTAGGGCTGAGAAGCGGGTGGACAACAACGGGAATGGTAGAAGGATAGATAAATATCTCGTCGAGATTGAGCTATAGTGGGAGCACCACCTGAACTTGTGGAGACTATCATTACCTCAGAAGAGGGACAACCAGAGCATTATCGCGACGTCAGATATTGCCCTCGAAGGAGAAAATACCATGGTTAAAACCTGATTTCAGATATAAAAAACAAGACCCCTAACTCTGAGCATATCACCTTCTATTTAAAAAGAGGTTTGAGCTATTATAGGAAGGATTTCAAATTTTGTAAAGACTTTTAAAATAAGAAAGGAGAATAAAAAAATTTAGATTTTTGGAAAGACTTTTAAAATAAGTAAGGAGAACAAAACCGAGATTTCAAATTTTAAGAAAGTTTTTAAATTAAGGAAGGAGAATAAAATTAGAATTTCAAGTTTTAGGAAATGATTTAAAATGAGAAAGTGCTTAGGAAGGAAAGGTGAGGGGGAGAGAAAGGAAAAGGGGAGAAAGGAGGAAAGGAAGGAAAAAGAGAAGGGAAAGGAAGAAGGGGAAGGAGGGGGCGGCACCCTCCCTCCCTTGAGGATCGGTTGGTCCTCCCCCTATTCCCGCATCACCCTTCCCTTTTTCCCTTTTTGTTTCCCACTTGATGAGAGTCTATATATGTGTTTTTTGTTGGACTTAGAGTTAGGTGTGATTTCTCTTTTCAGATTTTGTGTGGAGTTTCATTTTCTTTTGCTAGAATTGTATCCGACGATGGGTGGCGCTTCGGTTGTATCCTACTTTGAGGTGATGTATTCTCTCTAATTCCTCCCTACCACTCCACCTTCTATCTCGTAGCAGCCGGCTAACCCCTACTTCTTATTTACCCCTATAGCCCCTTTTACCTGCAGCCACCCTAGCTATGCAGTCCATCCAGCCACCACCCAGTGCACTGTCGCTTCCTTCCCTTTAGCCTCCCTTGTTGCCCAACTCCTCCAACCCTCAAACAGCCCACGGAGCCATTTCCCAGCCAATCAAACAGCCACCAGCCCCCTCCCAATCCTCTTACCACTTACCAACACCTCCTCCAGCCTCGCATGATTCCACCACCATCTAACATTTTCCTTTCTCTCCATTGCTAGCCACCGATCACTAAAGCACCAACTTTCCCAACATCTATTCTACATTCCCATACCACTAATACTCGCAACCACCTCGCCAACGCCACCACCGCCCTCAAATCTTCTCGTCTGATCCTAGACGGAGATTGGTGTTGTGTTTTATTTTTGTTTTGAATCATGTTTGTAACCTTAATTCATTTGCTTAATAAAATTGCTTTTGTTCTCACTGGTCTGACTGGTTCCAGTATCAAAAACTTCCTACTAGTTGTTTATTAGAATCATTCTCAAGTCTTGGAGATATCTCTATGTACACTTCTTTCAAATCTCCATTCAGGAAGGCATTTTTTATATTAGGTTAATGCGGTCCTCATTCCTTGTCAATTGTTGCTGAAAGGAAAACTTTTATAGTGTTCAGTTGAAAAACTGACACGGATATCTCCTGATAGTCGATCTCATAGGCTTGAGTGAAATATTTTACAATAAATCTATC
Source organism: Phalaenopsis aphrodite (assembly GCA_003013225.1). NCBI lineage: Eukaryota > Viridiplantae > Streptophyta > Magnoliopsida > Asparagales > Orchidaceae > Phalaenopsis > Phalaenopsis aphrodite. The sequence continues at coordinate 6,540,707 of NEWO01000002.1, read as the reverse complement.
TTTGAATCTCTCGATACCCCCATTAACTTTGTATTTGATGTTGAACACCCATTTGCATTTATATGGATTCTTATTTTGAAGGAATTTGGAAAAAAAAATTCACGTGTCGTTATGCTTTAGTGCTTGAATCTCAACTTAAATTGTTTTTCTTCATTCTGAATTTTCAAGAGTTTCATTAATGGATTTAGAAAACTGCAAACTCTCAAATTTAGATACAAACACTCTATAAGCTGAGGATAGTTTTCCATAAGCTACATGCTCCTGAATCAGGTATCTATTACAGCTTTCTTGTCATCAGTGCTAGAAGAGAAAATGGATAATACCTCAAGGAGATATTTGTTTTTTCTCTCAGTTATTCCATTTTATTGTGAGATATTAATTCATGAACTCATATGGATGATTCTATTTTTTGAAAAATAGGATTCAATGATGTAATTGAAATATTCATTTGCATTATCAGTTTTGAGGATTTGAATTATGTATAGGAATTAAGTTTCAATCATGTCATGGAAGGTTTGAAAGATTTGAATAATTTAAAAATTTCTCCTTCATTAGGAATACTCAAGTAGTTCTAGTATAATCATCTATAAATAATACGAACCATCTAGCCTCACTTAGAATCTTCACCTTTGAAGGTCTCCAAATATCACTATACATAATGAAAAAGGGTATGAGGGTTTATACTAGGTTATGGGATAAATACTTCTAGTATGTTTTGACAAATTGACAACTCTCATATTAATAAAACCCATATTTTTATTGAAAAATAAATGTGGATATAACTTTAAAACAAAATTAAAATTAGAATGACCCCCACGACAATGTCGTAACATGATTTTTTTAATAGACATTGACGCAACAGATTAAAAAAATTGAAGAAAAAAAGGAGGTGGGACCACTTGTGTGTATATAAAAACTTTTCTCGGGCAAATAAAAACTTTGATGCATTTCAACAATATTAATCACCTTCCCCTAATACATCACCTGAAATTCATAAGAATTTGCAAGAAATTTAATTATATATTTCAGATCATGAATCAACTTAGTGATTGAAATTAGATTATAGTCCATATGTAGAACAAATAAAATAGAGAAAAAAGTAAGATCCTAAGAGAGCTCTGCATCTCCTTTTCCAGTAACTTTTTTGATGTGATCCATCTGCAAATCTAATACATATAGATATTAGATATAGAAGCCTCTTGATAGTTGACTAGAGTATTGATGTCTACAGTCATATGATCAGAAGCTTCTGAATCTATAATTTAAGGTTTGAATCTTCCATTGTTGGCAAGATAAGAGAATGATATATTACTTTGGTGTGTCATGAAACTAATGGTGTGTTGTCCAAAATTGCCCCTAGAATTTTTTTCAGAACTTGAAGTTGTTACTAGGTGAACGATTTGATAGACCCTTCAAATGTGGTAGCGGCATTAGTCTTATTCTCTTGATCTTTTCTTCCATATAAAGGTTTCCAATTTGTAAGCTTTCCATGAAATGTCCACATTTTTCATTGATATGCCCAATTTTCTTTCAATTATCACATATGAGATGATGCTTCTTGAGCTTTGCATCATAGGAAGAATTATGGGTGTGCAGAGTCAAGCTTTCAGTACTTAGTGAACCCCCTTTTTCAGTTAGCATCAACTTCTTTATGCTCACTTCTCTCCAAACTTCAGCAAAAGCTTAACGAGCAGATAAAAGAGGCTTTATTCTCATAATCCTACATCTCACTTCATCCAATTCCATAGTTAGTCCTAGAAAATTGATAGTCATTTTTGTTGACCTCATTTTTTAGGTCATTCTTTTCCCCTCCTTACGACCTAATATCTAGCATTAGGTTCTCCCTGTTTGACCCTCCTAAAGAACTAGTAATGGAGCCCACCTCCCATAAAACTTCAAACTATTTCTTGACCCATTTTTTGTGAAGACCTAGCATGAGTACTCCCAAGCATTCGGCTGCTAGTTGTAAGGGCTAAGGACTAACATGTAAAGGGCCCGAAAATGAGTTCCCACATGATTTAGGAGGTCTTAAGTAAACCATTTGTGACTCAAACACTCGCGAACGCCGCAATTTACGCACTCACTGCACCACGCACAATGTTGAATTGAATTGACATGATCGTTAGCAAATCTGTCCGGACGACCCCGGATGACAAAACGGACTACGCAGATACTTCAGGAACGTCGACTTTAGCCAGAAAGGACACTCATATTGTTGTGGTTTCACACGGGCGTAAGCTGCACGAAAATCGATGTGTATTAACTTTAATTAAAGGAGGTGGGTTTAGGCTTGGCCCAGGTTCGATTTGGGCTGAACAAAACCGATTGAGTAAATTCGAGCTGATAACTCAATGCATAATTTGAAATTTGAAATTTTAAAATTAGTTGCCCAAACTCCCTTAATTAAATTTAATTAGCCCTTATTAAATTCCAATTTACCCCTTCACATTCAATTCCCCGCCAATATGTCGCATAGCGTCTCTATGGAATTCCGATATACAAAATCCCGCTCCTTCGCATGGCTAGATATCGCTCAGTTCGGCTCCCCCTCTATTCCTCGGCACCGAAAACTCCTCCTCCTTCGGCTCGACCCGTCTCTACACCGAAAGCATTCGCCTCTTCCTCCTCTCATTTGAATCCTGACTCCTGCCTTCTGCACCAAAGCTCCCTCGCTCACAGCCTCCCTCTTCAGCCTGAAGCTCCCCGGAGATTAGCGCTCCCCCTCGTCGATGAACGGCTAGCTACCGACCAGTCCTCTGTTTTTGCTCGGTTTCTTGCTCGGTTTTCTTGCTGCCCACCCAGTATTCTTGATGCTCGCTTAGTTATTTGTGCTGGAAGCTGGCCTTTACTCCTGGATTTAATTTTTTTTTTGGATTAAAGCTTCAGTTCAGTTTCATGAAATAGTTTTATTTCTTCCTGAAAATGCTTGGAACTGTCTGAGTCATTAACAAATCAGGGGACCTTTGGTTTGCTGCTACTTGTTCATTTAATTTGAAATAACTTGAATCTACATATAAGGGGTAGCTTACGTACAAAGAACTCATATAAGGTCTAAGAGAGGTGTATAATATATGTAGCTTCACTTCTCATGTCAAAATTTGTTATGGATGGGCTCCCTTCGAGTATTTATAAGCATATTACATGATTCATTTATTTCAATTCAAAATATTTGTTTACATCCAAATTGTTTTAGCAATGGAATATTTGTATGTGAGTTACTTAGCTAATCAAAAGCTGCTTGCTAATGTTGAGCTTTTAACAGACTTAATTGTGTTTTTGTTCTTTTGGAGCTTTGCTTCATGTCTCTTGTTTAAAGTTCAGTGACTGTCCCTCGCTTATCTGATGTCTTTTGCTTTATTCATTTGTTTATTTGCATCCACTTCAGTCAAACAAGCTTATTTGATCATGTTTACATGGTTATTTTCATGATTTGAATTGGTTTAGATTTAAGGAATTATTTTCATTACTTTCCTTTAAACTAACTTCTCGGTATGCCTTTACGAGGTAAATTCGGACGTGGTTGAAGCGTTAAATGATCGTAGAGCTACCCCTGGAATGGGCGAAAAGGACGACATCAAACATCACGACGGTGAGATCTCTCCAAACCACTCAATAAGATAAAATGTATGAAAAAATTAAAAAAAAACAACACAATCATAATAATTCATCCATTTGAATTTGCGGGAGTCCCTCAAAAGAGGCAACCCACGATTGCTAATGAGATCTCCCCAGTTTAAATAAGCATAACAACTCGTTTAGACTAAGTAAATTCAAGAGAAAATAGTGATGTCGGAACGAGAGAACCGTGGGATCCTAACCGGTGTCGCTCTAGTCAACTTTAACTCCCCCATAATGCTTGAACGACAACAAAACCAAAACTTTATAACACACTTGGTAAAAACTTCTGAACCTTAGACATTATGACTGCTACTTTGACAAGGAGCTTGGAGTATACGTCGTAGGCAGCACGAAGAAGACCTGCAGAAGGACATTTTCGAGAGAGCAAACGAGTCTACAACAACAAATCTTTCTTTAGTTTAAACAAGTCATAGAACTTCGAGGTAGTCCGTCTAGTACTGCGTAAATCCATAACTTATCTTTAGGCCCCTGCAAAATCATGTTGAGCAGTATAAGTTTTAACTCGACTTAAGAGTCCGAGGTTGTCGTTTGGTACGACATAAACCCTCATATCTCTGCGGGCTATCTGCATAATCGTCTATTATGCAAATGTAAGCTCCAAACAATAAGATTGACATGATTAAACACTCGAATAACATCATCTTCAAAACAAGGCGACACTGTAGGATAGTTTGGGAAGTCACTAAGAATTCTCCTCAAGATCCGTGACGTCCCCTACCTTCTCCTTCCTTTGGACTTTTGAAAATAATTGTTCCTATTTGAGTCACTCCCACTTGTCTTTTCACGTCCTGCCGTCAAAACCTAAACCTTGAATTCTTAAAGATTAGTACCTCTAATCATTATCAAGAGTTTTCTCAAGTGACCCCCGTCATTTGTAATGTAATAAACTATAGGGGTTTGTTTCTTTAGGGAACTTGAAACCCAGAGAAAATAAACTCTATTTAATCTTTATATTAGATAAGAGAACTTATCGGTCACACTTAAAAGGTTCGCAGGCCAAACGGATGTCATATATCTCTTAGTTTGCAGGATTGAGTCCATCACCGAGGTATACACTTATATTTCGGGAAGGTGTAGCATTCACGACTATGCAAACTATTAGACTAATGAGATCCATTTAGTTTTTTTTTTTGAAAGTTAAAACATACTACTTTCAAAACTCAAACTATATACCTATTATATTAAATTAAATTTCAAAATTATTTTCAAATAAAAAAAGGTGACCGACACTCTTCTTCTCGATGATGGACTTAAACATCATAGCATCTTGTGGACATTTCCTGTCCACATGTGTCTCAAACATATCAAATTGTAGCAAATACTTTGCTAAGGTGTTGAAGTATTTGGTGACACTTAGCTGTTTTTGACGAAGATCATGAAGCTTGTTTTAATCTCTAATTTTGCAGTATTATCAATGTTGGAATATGTTTCTCTTGCAGCCTCCCAAATTTCTTTGACAATTTTGTAGAGTTAAAAATTTCTCCTATAACAATGATAATTGAGTAAAGTAGCAATTACATAATCATATGGTCTTGAATCTTCCACGTGCAGTGGTAGGGATTAGTAAGCTTAGAAATTGTGCCCTCCCTTGACATGTTCAAATTTTCTTGTTCCACAAATAAACATAAACACGGATTAAGACTATTTATGGAAATAATGTTCATTAAGTTTATGATTTGTGATAAAGGAAGAGAGTTTATAAGTCAGTTGGACAGACTTCTCGATCCCTGATTCAGAATTAACCTCCGGAGTTAAACTTGATGTTTCATCCCGTACTTGGTCATAAACCTTGTGTATTTAAGTTGTTACTATTGCAGGGAAAAGTTGGTTGTTGCACTACAAAGTGAGGACAGGTTGTTGCATGAAAGCAGCAGACTATAATGCATGAACACTTTTAATTAAAAAGTCGTACAGTATCAAACATATATTAGACACAAACACAGACACGGTATGTGTTGTATACGGTTGTTGACCTTGCTTTCGGTCGAGGTGCAGTTTTCCCCTCCTTAGTAGCCTAGGATCTAGCCGTAGAATCTTTTTGTCGACTACTCCTAGAAAACCAGTGAAGGAGTCCTCCCCGTTATCAATTCTGAACTTTTCTTCGCTCGACTTGACGTTCCATATAGTAGTTTTGACCGTTATTGCTTAGCAGGTAAGGCTACTCTGAAGGAACTCAGAGAGTATTCCTATAGGACTGTCAGCCTAAGGATCGACTGTACTAGTTGATTTGGCGTCGCCGTCCTCTGCACTGTCCAGTTTGATTGAACTCATACCGGAATTTTGATAGGATTCGGACCGCGACGCATTTTTGACCCGATCGACGACGAGGTTGCTCGGACGACTCCAGATGACAATGAACTGCGCCGATGCGTCTGGAACATCGATTTTGCCTAGGGTGACGTTCGTTTCATTGCGACGGCGCATCTTGGGGAAAATACATATTTAAATGTTAATTATAATAATAAATAATATTTATTATTATTATTATTATTATTAACTTATATTAAAAATCCTTAACCTAATTTCATTTTCCCCTCCCTTTTTTTACTCTCGCGCCCGTGGATCTCTGCCCTAGCTTCGGCTCGCTCGGTTCCACCTGGTCCGCTCCTTCGTGTCATTGAAGTCTCGTTCCCACGCTCGCCTCGCGCACGCGGGATGATCTTGTTACCCATCCCTTATCGTATCTCATCCTCTGCGAGGATCTCATCCTTTGCCTCTGCACGCCCGTATGGGGGCGTCTGCTCCTCTCGATCCTTCGATCCGTATGCGATCCTCTAATCATTCCCTCTCCTTCTCTCTGGTTTATATGATACTCTGTTTGGAGCGTTTCAAGGGCCGAAAATCTCTGAGAAGGGGAAAACTCTGTCATTTTCTTCTCTCACTTACTTTTTTAGTTGTTGTACTTGGGTTGGTTTCCTCTTACTATTGGAGGAAGGATTGAAGTGGAGTGCTTTAAAAATTTATGTGTGGCTTTTCTTTGCTTCAGCGAGGTACTTTCTCCCCCTCCGTGCCTTGTCTTTCTTCGGTTTTCTCTCTGTCAAGACCCTTAGCTTAGCGCAGTGGACGATACAGCATGTTTACGTGATATTACACTTATGTTTTCTTTGAAATACTTGGTACTCAAGCATCTAGAAATGGAAATGTGAGCATGTTCTAGGAGTTAGACTTGATTACTTGCTTAAAGTGGTGAAGCTATGACATGTTTCTATTTATTGTAGCATATTTCTATTGGAAGCAATTAGGAGGGTTGAAACATGGTTTTGAGACAATGTTAGCTGCTCTTGCAAAAATGTTAGGATATTTATCATGAAGCTTTTCATTTATTCTTATCTAGCATGAGACATTGGAAGACTTATTTGCTCTTTCACACATGTGAGGCTCGGTTTTAGCTCCTGTGGTTGCCTCATTTGTTCGAAATCTATATGGAGTATGAAAAGATTTATTTTGGAAGTCCCTCAGAACTTATTTTGAAGGCTTAGTGTTTGATCTATCACTGCTCTTTCTTGTTCAAGTATTGGTTGAGAAAAAAAAATGAATTTTCTCATATGAAACACATGTTGAGGTGGATTTGTTTTAGCTACCAGATGTCGCGGTTTTTGGCCTTTATTGGGCTCGATTTTTAGCCTCTATTGGGGCTCATTTTTGGTTCCCTGTGGCTTTTCCTTGCCCAAAATACATGTTATGAGAAAATTTATTTAATTTGGAAAGCCCTGTAACTTGTTTTGATGGCTTGGTTTAGCTCCTTGTGAGGCATCCTTTTGCTCAAATATCTGTTGGGAACTGTTTCATGCTTATAATAGTTAGGTTGGTGGCCCAAATATGTTCTCTGTGTTGTTGTTCTTATTTAAGATGTATATTGGCTTCATATCTGGATGTTTCAAAAACATGCGGGTTGTTCCTTGGCTTTGGATGACTCGATTTTACCTTAAGATGACTAGATTTTTAATTTCTATTAAGGCTTGGGTTTTAATCTATGCTTGGACCCTGTTTTGGCTTTGAATGGCTCGGTTTTAGCCTCTATTGGGGCTCAGTTTTGCCTGATCTAGTCCTTGATTTTTTTTTTGCATACTTGTGAAGCTTATTTTGGCATGGGATCTGTATGTTGTTGGCTACTCCAAGTCCAATTTATGTGCAGGTTTATCCCCAAATGACTTAAAGTTGGTGCAGGGCGTGGTTTTACTTGTTCTTGGCCCTACTCGAGAGTTTGGCTTGGTTTGGCTTTGCCTTTTCTAGACCTTACTCGAGAGTTGGTTTGGAGGGTGGGCTCGGTTTTGCTTGTTTGACCCTGTTTTGGCCTTGAATGGCTCGGTTTTAGCTTTCCTTAGAGCTCGGATTTACTTGCTTTGACTCTTACTCGAGAAGTGGTTTGGAGGAGGGGCTTGATTTTGTTTGTTCTGACCATTACCCGAGAGCTTATAGTGGAACTGGCTCGTGTCTTGCCCTACCCGTGAGCTTGTTGGTGGGTTATTTGGAGTTGTTTGGCTCTTTCTTGCTGTACTTAATTAACTTATATTTTGTTGATGAATCAAGTTTGTCATTCCAAAAATTATAATCATTTTATTTATCTTCTTATGTATGTCGACGGAGCATAGTAGTCACGGTGGTTCTTTTGGTTGCCTTGGCCATGAGCCTTAACAGCTCCCCCTTTCCTTTTTGGTTGCCTCGGCTGTGAGCTTTGGCAACTTCCCCCCTTTCCTTTTTGGTGGCCTTGGTCGTGGGTCTTAGCAGTTATTCTTTGCTGCCCTAAACCGTGAGCCTTAGTAGTTGCCTCCCTTGTGGGTTGCCTTGGCCGAAAGCCTTAGCTGTTGTTCATCTCTTTGTGTTGAGCTTGGCTGTGAGCATTTATGTGGTTTTAGCCAGTTGTTTTTATGCTTATTTAACATATGAAGCTTTTGATTACATTTGGAATTGGATGACTTTGATGTTGGCATGATTTTGGAAGTATAAATGGTTGTCGTCCCTTGAATACTTACCTTTTGTTCGAGTTGTGGTCCTTTTGTTCGAGATGTGGAATTTGAAAATTCATTTTCAGGGGAGCATATGGTTGATTTAAATTGAATTCATAGAGGATGTTTCGGGAGTTTGACATTAAAGTTGTGATATCGTTTGAGTGCAGGCTCGGGTGTGTGTGGACATGTAGTTAGTGGTGGAGTCATGTGTGCGACCGTCACATTGACTTGGGTTGATCCACTTATAAAATGTGAGAAAATGATATTCTTTCGGATTGATTCAAGGATCTTCGGGTTTTCCTTTTCAGGTATTTTCGTTACGAGTTTTGAGAGTTGATTCATTCTTCGTTCTTTTCGATGTTTTAGGTGAATCAGTCCCTCCTTTCTAACCCTATTTTTGTTTTTTTTTTGCTTCTTGGTTCGGTTTTTTATGTTTATGTCTGATACATAAGTGTTCATGTATAGTCTTTTGCTATAAGTGAAACCATCAATCAAGGTCGCAAGTAGGTTGGTTTTGTTTTAGGGCTTAGGCGGTAATTACAAAGGCACACCGGAGATAGAGCAGAATGATATGTCATCCTACGACATCGGAATCTGATTCAGGAACTCATCAAGATCCGATTCAGGAACCCGTTGAGCTCTAAGATGACAGTATCATTCACCGACACAAAACTAGCGAGAGTTGATCCGAACCTTCTTAGGTTGTTGGTAGTCTTATGTCCGACAACGCGATCGACTCGTGGACAACTAGTTTTCAAAATTGATAAAAACAAATTTGATAAGAACAAATACACTTTTTTCTAAAATAAAAATACATGTTTCGCTACAAACAAAATTGATGCAACCCACTTTTTGCATGTTTGAAACCTATGTGCATGCTGAAAATATAAATTTTAAATACATTTTAAACATTGGTTGTCCACCTGTTGATCACCTATTTAGGCTAAGGAGTACCCTCCTGAGTTAAGTTCGATAGGACACTCTTCTAGTTGAGTGGCGGATTTTATACATCCGGGTGACCGAATAGCCTTCGACGATCCTCGAGTACTAATATATAGTTGAGCCTAACCCCGACCCGAGTGCTTGCGGTCCCCCTCTTTTTGGACTTTTTCATGTTTTTCTTGGAATTTTTGGACAAAGCACTCTTGGTCTCTTTTCGAGATTTTCCCGTGTTTTCTATGATTTTAATCGATTTGTCGATTCGTCGATTTCCTCGTATTTCTCTTGTCGTGAGTCTTTTGACGATCTTTCTCGAGATTTCTGGACAATGTTTCTTTGTTTTCATTTATATAAAGCATTTTAGTCTGCTTTCTCAAGTTTTGTTGCTTGTACCTGTTGCATCAATTACACCTAAGGAACAGCGGATCTTCCAGGTATACAGGTCTGTTTTATATTTACAGCATGTTATTCTCTTATAATCACTTCTTTATTGCACCTTTTACTTTTCTTTACACCGCATGTTGTACTGCTTTCTTTACTGCATACTTTACTGTTTGTCCTGTGCTACATATTTTACTGTTATGTTATACACTGTACAACTTCAACATGTTATCTATAAAATATCTGAACAACAATCATATGGTCGCTAGATTTGACATTTTAACTTGACACCCTAACTCGTCACGACAAGGAGCTTGGAACTAGCGCGGTGGGCAACACGACCATCTTCAACAGCAGAACATGTCTTCCCCAGCTAAATCATTCATTTCCTAGAAATTAAAACAACAATCCATAGGATTTCGAGTTTGTTCGCCTAGCGCAACATAAATCCTCAAACTTTTCGTTAGGCATTTGTACAGTTCTACTGTGCAATCTAAACCCTAACTCGTTTTAGTATTCTGCGGTTGTCGTTCGTTATGACCTAAATCTTTATATCTTCCAGGCTATTTGTGTGATCGTTTCACACGAATGTAAGCCCTAAATAGATAAATATGACATGATAAGACACTTGAATATTTCTCCTCAAAATTGAAGTCAAACCATAGGGTAGACTGGGAAGTCACCGAGGATCTCCTCTGGATCTGTGGCATCCACTAGTTCTTCTTCCTTTAGATTCTATAATAAATGTTCCAAATTTGAGTCATTCCCCTTTCACACCTCTTTGTCCGATTTCGTTGAAAAGTCTCATCTTTTTTAAGTCCTTGAAGATAATTTTTCCTGACTTTTATCGAGAGTATTCTTAAGTGACTTCGGTCATTTAAGATGTAATTAACTATAAGGGTTTGTCCTTATAGAAAGCTTTTCCGAACTCAGCTTAAAATAAACTCTATTTAATTTTTCATATTAAATATGAGAATTTGTCGGCAAATAAAACGGTTTCGCAGACCAAACGGACGTCATATATTTCTTAGTTTATTTGATCGAGTCTCATCCTCAAGTCTTGTGTTTACCCTCGGGATAGATATAGGATTTAAGGTAGAGCGCTCTTTCATTTAAACTGTGAAGATTATGGGGCCAGATTGATTTCATATTTTTCTAAACTTAAATTTATATGTAAATTAAAGCATCCTTACATACCACTCAATTTTTATGTAGTTATGTATCTAGCGCCTAAATTTAAAATTTAATATATGTCACCTTACATATACGAAAAGGTGCATTTCACTTTTTAAAATTGAAAATTGTGGTATATAAGATGTGATATGAAAGATTGGGTGGAATAAATCCAAAAATTAAAATTTTGGTATTACATATGTAAATAAATAAGATTCAGTGCCAAAGAAGCCTATGATCATTTTATTTTATTTAACAAATAATTGATTAAAAAAACATAAATTTTGATGTAATATATTTTATAAATTTAACAATTATCTATGAATATCTTAAGGGCAATTTTGGATCATTTTTGTTTTTTTAACTTAAATTAAAATATATTTGATTGAGGTAATTGGTTTTAAAAACACTCAAAATATCCTTTATATATTTTAATTATTTTTATATACAATTTAATTTATTTTTAAAATTAAAAAATATACAGAATAAAAATTATATCAATTAAAACAAGAAACAAAAGTGATGTCAAACAGGCTCTTAATGTTAATGCTACTAAATTTATTTTTATTCTTTTATGTTATTCTTAATATTTTATTTATATTTAATATTTTTTATTAATAGTGTGTGACGTGTATTAGTGTCCTAAATTTTAATAGCAAATGTGTCTCATGTCTCGTATCCATGCCTTGTCATTGTCCCCATGTTGTATCCGTGCAATATAGAGGCATGTTATTGTTGTTGTTCTTGTTACAGATGTTGTTATTGCTAGGATCTTAGGAGGTTTCTGGAGGAGGGCCTGCAATAAGGATGCTCCAGGCTGTAGAGAGAATCTGATGGCAAGGGTATAAAAGGTTTATGTAGGAAGAATCTAGTGGAGGAGGCCCTATAGTAGGGAGAATTCTAACGGCAAGGGCGAACAGAGAAGGGCCTACAAGAAGAATATCAGTTGCAAGGAAGAGCAAGTGAGGGCCTACAACCTCTAGGGAGAGTGCTAGCTGCAGGGAAGAGGAGATTCTCGACAAGCCTGCAAATCGGCAGAGGAGATTGGAGGGGTTATGGGGATAGGGAATCTATGAATTGTTTCAAGGCTCTGATACCATGTTGAAAACAATCTTTGGGAGAAAAAATTCACTTTTTTTATTATTCACATGTAAGGTACATATATAGGGAAATCGATCTCTCCTAATTTACAAACTTACCAAATATAGCTAATCTAAATTTGGAAAGTAAATAGTTATGAAATAAACATAAAGAAACATAATTTGGAATAGAATAAAACTAATAAAGGGGTTTTCAAAATTGACTTCACTTAGATTTTTCAAGACCTATGACGTGATCGGTCGTCCCACCTTCCTGGCCTTCCACACATTACCTAATGCTTTTGCCTATAAAACACCCAAGAAGGATTTCCAAATTTCATTTTATCACTTTGTTTGTCCATCCATTTAAGGGTGCACTGTTGAATTGAACTATAGCTTGGTATCCAACTTATCCTTTAAGGTCGTCCAAAAATGAATAATAAATTTCACATCCCTGACATAAATGATGATTCGAGGCACGCCATGAAGATGAACTATCTCCTTGAAATATAAATTTGTAATATGGGAAGCATCAATCACATGATAATGTATGAAATGTGTCATATTGAAAAAACAATCAACAACCACCAAAATTGAATGCTTACTCCATTGAATCTGCAGAAGGCCCGCAACATAATCAATGCTTACATCAACCCACAATAACTCTGGTGCAGGGAGAGGAGTCCATAGACCTATATTTTTCTGTTGAGAAATTGGCCAAGTAACATATTCTGCCTATCAACATTTCTCTCTTCATCTTGTACCTATCTACAATAAACTTTTCTTTCAATTAATGAATAGTCGTATCTCTGTATGGCCATTCCCCAACAACGACACTCCTGTAAAATAGACTCCCTAAGCCAACTCTTAAGAATGCTCGATTAGAAGCATTTTGGGGTTTTGTCGAGATATTTACTTGGTCTTTCCTATGTCAAAAAAATGTACCACTTATATCTAATTGTATAAAAAAGTAACTCAATGCTTGAGAATGAGTACAAAATTCCATCCTACAATGCATCTTTGGAAACATTCTGTTTCGTTTTCTTGCTCTCATTTGCTTAATCATAAAATAACTGCTTTAGTTTCCTTAGCAACTTTTCATCCTATCAAATAGAAATTCCAGAGTTTGTGAACCATAAATCTTTTATCCTAGACCCATTCCATATCAAGGACGGAATCTCAATGTGGGAGATGAAGGAAACAATCAGTATGAGAGTCACATCAAGGACATAATCTTAATGTCGGGATTGAAAATGATACTCACTATGAATCTGTGAATAAGTTGAAACTTTGGAATGCTCACATCCAAAGTAGCATTTCTGGATCTTGGCATGCCATCCTCTATATCCTCAGATAAGTTGTTCTATTACACGATTCCATGGTTACCTTGTGGTAGCTTACAGCTCACAAATAGAAATTTTTTTGTGTTTGTATGTGATAGATCAACGTTGCTTCACTAGTTTGAAAGCAAAACTAATATATCTAATCATTGACTTCTAGAATATTATTTCAAAAAATTTTAGATGAGGAATAGTAAATTTATCTTCAATACAAAATCCCAGCAGTACTTCTAGTTGCCAATGTGGCATTCAGAAGAGAAGACAACGTATTATTTCGTTACTTCGTTGGTTTTAAGATAGTTTCATGGATTATTGTGGCATGCACTTTGAAGATGGTAAGTGTTCTTTGTTTCAAAATTTCATATTTAAATCATTGTTTCAGCTGTGAGGATCTTGAATCTTAGTTTACTATTTTTTTATAGGAATAGAAATAAACCTAAGCATGCAGTCCAAGAAAATTATTTCCGAACAAACGGAAGATATATGGGATTTAAATTTTCCGGCATGTATAATTATTTGATTTAGTTATTTTGTTTTGCGCTGTTCAAAATCATTAGTAGAATGCATTCTGGTTGGGTTCATTATGACTTAGGACCTACAAACTCATTCCTATGTTTTAGAGTAATAAAAAGAATTGAAAGTATAAATTACCTCAACAGTTGTTCTGGCTATTTCACAATCAGCAAGCAGTACGTCATCACCTTTTCCATAGCATTTTAGTTCTTCCAAGGGATGACAGTGTTCATTTCCCACGTATTTAGAAAAATCTGCTGCTGAATCTGAGTAATCCGCAGCAACTTGAATCTTGGATGCAACCAGGTAATGCCCACTAGAATGCCATAATGATTGAAGAGCACCAATCGTTGGAGTCCTGCATCTGAAGCTAGAAAAGGCGAAGATAGTATTTCAAACAAGAGATGGGATGAGATATTAATGAGATATGAAACATTCCATAAATACGAAAGTGTTTGATGTGCACAAGTATAACAGAAACTATAACTATCCGCTTCTCCTTGTGTTATCACAGTGCATCATAGTTTAGCTTGTTTGAGGGAGTGAGCAAAAATCTAAAAATTTCTTAAACCTGCAACACATATTTCATGGTTGGAATCATCTATTTCTATCATAATCAGTTATGAAAGGTTTTATTTTCCAGTTGACACCATCAACTTGGGCAACTGAACTGTTAAATCTTGGTAATTTCAATCTAATAAAAATGACATTGGACCCTTCTCCAGTCTTCACGAGCTCCTGGTAAGTCCCTAACTAATTTAAGCTCTGTTTGTGTCATCTAAATGATCCCCCAATCTCTAATATTTCTCTTAAGATAACTTGCCATTGTAATTGTTGAACTTATCCCAACTATTTGTAGTCAGCATTATAAATCCTCATTCTCCATCAATTCATGTTGAATAAAGCGAGAATAATTTTAAAGTTATCAAGTACATGTATTTCTACATAACTTCCACTCAATTTTTTTCCAAATCCATCTATCCATCTAAAATTCAACTAAATAAAGTCTAATAAAAAGACATAAGGTCCAAAACCTGTCTAGAATACAATCTAAGAAGGCTCTTGACAGTGAAAAATGTCAATTGATTTTTTTCTTAGTTGAATTAATATTGGGTAACATGCAATTCTCACTTCAAATCTTACTGGCTTCAGCACAAAAGATTTCAAAATCCTGTAAACTTTGAACCTGATGTAATATTGAGTGTCAAAGTACAATGCATACGATTAAGGTTAAATAACCAAAATGGAAACAAAAGACATATATTGTAAATAGCCATGCATAACTTGAAAAGTATAGATTAAATACAGCTAGGGTTCAATTATTAGATTTCAATTTGAAAATGAAACTTTCTTAATTAATACAAACTCAACAGAACCTATTTACTGATAGAAGCATCTCATTAAATATATTGAAGTATCATCCAACCAAATATTATTATGATCGCCATTAGCCTTATCCCAACTATCTAGGGTCGGATTTATGAATCTAGAATTCTCATTTGTTCCTATTGAGTGCTATAATGAGATGTTAAACATATTTTTCACACACAATTTTGAGCAACTTGTATCCACCATGTTACCTTATGCTACCCATTCTCCCCATAATCTTCTGATATCAATCTATCTAACCATCTTATCCGTGCATTTTAAACCATTTATTGTACACGATCAAACTTAAAAACTCTATTTTTAATCACTTACTTTAATGGACGTCACTCAAATCATCATTTAATATAATAAATAATATCTTTTTTCATATTTTTATGTTCAACCATCTAAATACTCTCAGTTTTTGCGATTTTGAACTTAGCTATGATTGACTGTTTTGAAATCCAACAATTTGCTCCATATAACATTGCTAATTCAACTTTTTTTTTTTTTAAATTTACCTTTTCCGTCTTTATGATATCGTTTTACCGCATAATGCTCATAATACATTTTTAATTATAACCTCTCAAGTAAACTTGAGAAGTAATATCCCTATCGATTTATATAATAGACTGAACATGCATAAACTTATCACATGTTAATATTGCTTTATCTTATAGCAATATCGGTTGATAATCATATTGCAAAATTTGCTAAAATTCCAAAGCATATGTTCAATCTTTGAAGAATAATTATAAGCCCTCTATATTCTTAATAATTTATCAATTATTTGAACATTTAATTAATTTCAACAGACATCACACCATTAGACTATCATTTCCAAAAAAAAATGCACCAATGCTCTCTACTTTCAATATCGAGCGTAAAAATCTTCATAACCAACTAAAAACTGATATGGACTTAATGATAAGAACTGTTGTAATCATCTTATAAGTTAAAATTGTTTGGTCACTCTACAACCTCTATGATATTAGCAATGTTCCATCCTACATACTGTCAATAACTTCAATATACATTTGGCATGCACAATACACATCAAATCAATTCTTATGATACTCAATTATATGTCTTCTTAAGATCAAAAAAAAAAAAGAGATTATTTCCCTATTATTTAAAATTTTTCATCATTTTTCTTTACAAAAAAGTTACTACCACAATAAATCTTCCTGGCATAATACCAAATTGTTTCTCAATAATTAATGGAATCATTTTTTTTAACTTTGCCTTTCACTATACTCTCTCCCATGACTTCATTGAATAATTTCTTAAGTTCGAATCATTATCTTTAACACAATACTGGGCACCTCATTTGTCATTAAATATTAATATCAATATGCAACTCTCTCCAAAAGATTAGCATCTTAAAATTTCATAGAAAATATTGCTAACCAAAGCACCATAGTACATACTGATCCCATGTTGCAAACGACATCCAACTTTAATCATTCTCCATGAACAAATATTAGAAAAAAGAATAATCCAAAAGTACCAAATACCTTAAGCCGGAATTATCAGATGATCTTCGTCCATCAAAGGATGAAATCCAAGCCGCTGCAGTGCCAGTCGACATTGAACAGCAAGGCCCTTTGCTATTGGAAAAGCATAAATAAAAACATGCTGAAGAAATGATGCTGTTAAAGATGTATAAAGCATATCTATTCAACCCTAGCCCAGCATCTACCAGCCAGGGAATATAAATAGAAAAGCATCTGCAAGGGTTTCGATTTTTTTTCTAACAAACATAAGAAGACAGATAACACATTTCCACACGAACTCTATAAATTGTCATCAGAAATTGAAACAGCTAGCGCCATCATTTAGCTAAATGAGGGCTTTTTCTTCCCTCCGTAAGAAGAAAAAGAATCAGGTAGCTTTCCTCATTGGCAAAATGCATAATCAAATCAAATAATTTATCTTCATTAACAGTTTATATTAGCTATCGCGACCTATCGATCTCATAAAGGCTGTATAGTGCGATGAAGAAATCAACAGAACAGCGCATCGGCTTCTTCGAGTCCATCCCGAAATACCTCATTTTGAATTCATGACATGTTTATTCTCATTAAAAATCAAACACTTCAAGCCAGCGACAGATGAGCTCTTTGTGTAAGTGTCTCGAATGTAAAAGAACACTGCCCTGTTCTGTATCATTGAGAGAGAGATAGAGAGAGAGTGTGCGTTGGGGGG
>NEWO01000002.1:6405610-6516727 GCA_003013225.1 Phalaenopsis aphrodite | reverse complement strand
ATAATTTTAAGTGACTAAATGATGTACTTAGCACATATAAGCTTTCACAACACAAACCATCACATTTATATATAAATTCCAAGGGGTACAATGTACGTTACATAACACACCTAAGTTTGGTATTTTCTCAACCTTAATATATTAATTCAGCGTCGCAATCCAAGCCACAACACTCAAAATGCTGAAAACAAAACATATTATGCTTAGTCTCAATTATACAGAGATTTAAAAGCAAAGCAAATACAAAGTTCAAATTGAAATACATAGATAGACAGAAAGGTAGTAATATAAATCTACTAATCTTCAGACTCGGTACTCGATTCTCCTCTGAGATCTCCCATTGATTGCACATAAACGAGGAGGTTGTAGAAGAGTCAGAATGGAAATTCTTCAGTGAAATCCTCTTCTATTAACTTCATCGTCCTCATCAGTCGTATCAAGCTATATTCTAAATGTCCAAAGTGCTCAAAATGTTCATTCATCCTCCAATCTAGAAGAAATCAGAGATATTATTAATCGCATTCATGATATTTTGTACCTCATTTTCCAATTTCTTGATTCGATGTAGGATCACCAGAGACTTATCAGGGACTAAGGGTTGAACTAGTAGTGAATTCTAAGATGCTTGATCTACTATAATTGTCATGCCATTTTCATCTTCAAAAACTGGGAATCCCTCAGTTGGATCCAAAGGCTTCCAAGGTAGCAGTACCTTTTCCCAATTTTCATAGATGACATCTTCGTCTATCCAGAACTTTCTGGTTTTTCCTTCCTTCACCAGAGGAATAATACTTTGGCCTTGTAGATCAGAGTTTAACCCTTCCTTGATTTTGTTTATGAGGGAGTTGGACACTTGTGGAATGATTGCAAGTTCTACTTTTCGTCTTAGTGTTTCTACTTCTACATTAGCCTTTTCTGGTTTATACTCTAAGATGTAATCAAATTTTGCTAAAAAATTCCCCCCTCTTTATTGCTTGGGATTTAGCTTCTTCTGGGTCTAAAAGTAGCTGGTAATAATATTATATGTCATGACCCAAAATTTAGAGTTGAGTAGGCAGTGTCTTATCTATACTCTAAGACAATGTATGATAGTCGTCATTTCCTTTTCCTGGACTGTGTAGCGATGCTTCGTCTCATTAAGTTTCCATCTTTCATAAGCAATTAGATGTCAATTTTGCATGAGTACTTCTCCTTTAGCAAATTCAGATGCATCAATGTGCACTTCATACACCTTAGTATGATCAGGAAGGCTAAGTGCGAGCTCTTCACTGATTGTCTTATTGAGGTCTTCAAATGTTTCATGACACTTGCTATTCCATTCCCATGACTTATTCTTCTTGAATAGGTTTGTCAACGGATCAGCTCTTGCAGAATAACCCTTTATGAATCATCGATAATAGTTTACAAGTCCCATATAGGATCTTAGCTCAAGTACCTTGGTAGGATGCTCTCAATCTTGGATGTCTTTGATCTTGCTTTCTTCCACCATAAGCTTTCCATCCTTTATTTTATGCCATAAGAATATTACTTCTTGTTTGGAAAAAAAGAGCATTTTTTTCTTGATGTATAATTTATTTTCTTAGTACTTTGAATACTTCTCGGAGGTGTCTCAAGGTGATCTTGGAGCGTGTTGTTATACATCACTATGTCATCCAAGTAGATAACAACAATATGATCCAAGTATGGTTGGAATAGTTTGTTCATCAAGATGTAGAATGTAGCAGGAGCATTGGTTAGCTCAAAAGGCATAACCAAAAATTCAAACGATCCATACTTGGTCACACAAGTGGTCTTCGATTCATCTCTTTCTACTATCCTCACTTGGTAGTAGCCTTCTCAGAGATCCAATTTTGAGAAATACCTTGCACTCCCCAATTGATCAAAAAGTTCAGCGATGAGAAGAATTGGGTATTTATTCTTTGTGGTAATTTTGGTTTAATGATCGTTATTCTATGCACAAGCGTAAGGAACCATCTTTCTTTTTCTGAAATGGAACTGGGGCACCATATGGGGCTTTAGATGGTTGGATGAATCATGTCTCCAATAAATCTTTCAATTGTTTGTGAAGCTTTGCCAGCTCTGAAGGTGTCATGCGGTAAACTCCCATTGTCGGTGGCTTATTCCCTAGCTCTAGCTCGATCTGGTAATCAATCTCCTTTCTTGGTGGTAGTTCTTTTGGTAATTCTGGTAGTGAAACATCATTAAACTTCTAAAGAACTACCACCATTTCCCTTGACACGTCTTCTTGGGGCTTCAATTCTTCATCTGGGTCATGAAGAACAACCAAGTAGCTCTCCTCCTCCCGTCAGTTGCCCTTCATGTTGATATGCTATTGACAAATGATATTGGGAACACTGTCACTTGATCCAAGAATTCTATACTAAGGATTAAGTTAAAATTTTCCAATAGAATGATGGAGAAATTCAGCGTACATGACCAATCTCCGACATAGGTCTTCACTCCTTTGTCCACTCCATGGATTGGCTTAGTCGCTGAGTTGACTGCTTTGATGGAGCCCCCTCCTCCAGATACTTGCAGACCCATCCTCTTTGCTTCTTCAATAAAGATAAAGTTGTGAGAAGAATTTGTATTTATCATTGCTTTAGTAGATGTCCCACCTATAATCACCTTTACAAAGAGAAGTCTTTCTGCTGGGCTTTTTGGAGAGGAGAGCACCACGTTGAGCAGTTGCATGTTCCCACTTGTGCTGTCGTATTTCTCTTGATGGCTTGCAAAGAGAGAGTTCAAAGCCTTCTTCTCAGAGCAATCCCTTGCTCAATGAGGTCCTCCACAAAGAAAACAGTTGTTGTTTGTTGTCGTTAGACTTCCCCTTATCTTTTGCTTTGGATGGGGTCGATTTGCGGCGGATTTCTTCCTTGCGTTGATCTTTGTCTTCCCCAACCTTGACATATGCACTTTTCTTATCTTTAGGCTTCGTGGACTCTTTTGAGTAATCAATTGGGCTTTTGACGACCGCAATGACAGTGACAAGATCTTGCACTCTACACCTTCTAAGCTCAGCCTTCACCTACAACTGTAGTCCATCCATAAAGTTGAAAAGTGCATCCTTGTCAGACATGTCGGGAATTTCAAGGACCAGTTTCGTAAACTCCTTAATATATTCTCGAATCGATTCTATTTACTTGAGTTTCGCAACCAGGCTCTAGCCTCATCCTTCACGTTCTCAGGGTAGAAATGTTTCTTTAGCTCCCTTTTGAAGTCATCAAAGGTGGATATGGTGCACATACCTTTCTCGATATCTCATCGTCTTCTTCTCCATCACAACATAGCAACGTTCGAGTGATAAAGGGTTGCAAATTAAATTCTTGTATCTTCATCCGTAACCCCCATCACTCCAAAGTATTGGTCAAGTTCCCATAGGAAGTTGTCTACTTTCTTTGCGTTTGAGCTCCCCCAAAAGTCTTAAGTTTTGGTACTTCGATGCGTTTGGCTTCAAAAGTATGATTACTGGTGGATGTTGCTAGTGCCCTCTTGCATAACGAAATGTCTCCATTCATCTCCTCCAAGCTAGCACACACATCACTCATCTCATCTTCAAAGGCTCTTCGGCAGGTAGCATGAATTATATTTACATTTCTTCATGTGTTAAAATTATCACTCACATAGTTTAGTGTGTTGAAATTTTCGTCTTAATGCTTGTATTCAAGTTGAAATAGCTTCATACAAATTTAATGCCTATGATCATCATCTTTGTATTTTCAACCACAAAAGAAGTTCTATATCTGAAGAAAAAACCACATCAAGAAAATTATCTTCTCCTCATGAGGAGAAAAAGAAATTGTTTAGGACATTCTTGCTTGTACGAATATCAAGTGTGAGTAGGGAACCTTGGCATCACCTCTCAGGTAATGTATTACTTCTGCAAATATGAGCCATGTAGAGAGAGGTATGCATCTCTATATGCTTTTTTCATTCTGCTTAATGGCTCCAGAAACATGTTCTTCATTATCAAAAATTAAAGTCTATTTGTTAGAAATCTAAACACTTATGACTTCAGGGGTATGTATGTAAATCTTCCTTTTTTTTCAACTGAAGTTAGCAATGATTGCCATTACTCTCCTTTACTAAGCAACAAATCTTTGCATCGGTTGTAAAATACCAAGTTTGTTTCTAATTACTGTTATTTCATGCATTCTTTTAGTTTGTCCATATCTGTTTGGATTTGTTGTATAAGTGGACTAATGCAGATTCAGGTTTGTCATCCGTTGCAAGTTTTGAATGACTTTTATGGTCAATGCTATTTATGAAAAGACTCTAGACTTTCAGTCGAGCCTCTCTCCTTAATAGAGAGGTGGACTCAAAACTAGAAGGAAGGGAAGGCCCAGATTTTCTCTTCGGTTTTACCTTAGATGAGACTTTTTTTAAGGCTCGGCAAGATGCATTAAAGCATGATTTTTTGAATTGTAGTAATACTTTAGATTTTTACATACAATATAACTCGGCTTATCAATAATTTTATATGTTTGAGAAGTTGTTAAACTCTAACAACAGTTGAAATTTTTGTAGATTATTATGCTTGGAAGCTTTTTTCGGTCAATGTCAATAATTTATCCATTGATGGGTAACTTCCTCTTTGAGTATGAAGTCAAGAGTTTCTGAAACATATGAAGGTGATTACTGATTAATCATTCCTTAAAAATATTTTGTTTAGCTTTCCAACCCTCAAGTGATGGTTATTTTCGTGGCCTTATAAATTTAAAATTAATGTTAATTTCTTGCACAAACTCACATTATAACCCTAAATTTAAGGATGTTTGGTAGATGTGTATTAAATCTTCCCATTTGATTTTGTACTGGCTGCTCTGTAATTATTTTGACATTTGTTTATGAAATATGCTATTTGTTATGTTAAAATAGAAAAAAAATGGTTAACATGGCAACTCTAGAAAACCTTGTTAACTTTCCAACAATACAAAAAACATGAGATTCGCTATGCTAAAATTAGTTGTGGTTGGTTGGAGTTCTTCGAACTGCGGCTACGACTTTCTATCTTTATTATGAAATCTGCTACTTATTAGTAGAAATAGGAATAAATGGTTAACATTAAAGTTGTATAAAATCTTGCTAACTTTCCAACAACACCAAGAACATGAGATTCTGACAAGAAACTAGCAAGTTATATGTTAAATATAGATTCGGGAGGTTTTAGTTCTTTATTTTTCACTTATGATTTTCATCTTTATTTGTGAAATATGTTATTTGTCAGTAGAAATATGAGGAAATGATTAACAAAAAAATTGTATAAAATCTTGTTAACGTTGCAACGATACCGAAAACAAGAGATTCAAACAAAAAACTCACAAGTTATGCTAAAAATGGTTGCGGCGGGTTGAGTTCTTCATTTTTCTGCTATGAGTTTTATCTTTATTTATGAAATCTGTTCCTTATCAGTGGAAAGGGGAATAAATAGTTAACACTTTAGAAGTGGTAGAAAATCTTTTTAAATTTCCAACGAGAACAAAAACACGAGATTACGAAAATAAACTATCAAGTTATGTTAAAAATAGCTGTGGTTGATTGTAGTTCTTCAATTTTCAGCTATGATTTTAAATATTTATTAAGAAATTTACTACTATTCAGTGGAAATATGAAGAAATTGTTAACATAGACATTGCAGAAGATATTGTTAACTTTTTATAGACACCAAAAAGATGAGATTCCAATAAGAAACTAGCAAGTTATGCTAAGAATAGCTGCGGTAGGTTGAAGTTCTTCATTTTTCAGCAATGATTTATCATATTCATTTATAAAATCTGCTTATCAATGGAAATAGAAAGAAATGATAAACATAAAAGCTGTAAAAAATATTGTTTTCTTTCCAATGAGACAAAAAATATGAGATTTTGACAATAAACTAACAAGTTCTACTAAAAATAGTTGTCGCTGGTTGGAGTTCATTAGTTTTCTGCTATGGTTTTCTATCTTTATTGTGAAAATTGTTACTTATCAAGGTAAATGATTCAGGTCAGGCGAAATCAGAACTCAGCTTCTGTTCAAGCATAGCGCTTCTCCAGTCTACAGTAAGACTTTGGGACTACAGGGCCGGAGGGGCGCTTGGCAGAAGAAGGCAGTAGCATCTCAGTTAATCAGGGATTCAGGCGCTTTGGCGGGGCCGTGACATACATTGACCAGCTCCGGTGCTCCAGAATCGGCAAACGCGGCTCCTCTCTTACGCATTTGTACAAGGTGAAGTAGCTTCCTTCTTGCCTCGTAGATGGGATTGGATTCGATGAGGCAGCCACGGTCATAGGCTTCCCGAAGGAAGACTGTGTGCCTTCTTCCCTTGGTGGATAAATAGAACATGCCAGGGTGATCCAGGAGGAGATCGCGGATATTTAAATCGATGCCGAAGGATTTCCTGAAATGGCTAAACTTCTCCACCTCCACCATCTTCTCCACCGTCAAGCTGAGGAACTCATGAGCAATCGCCACAGCTCGTTTCTCTAAAGCCCTCCTCCGGCCAAGGCTTCCACCGGCCGAAGGGAGGGGTTCGTATGGGCGAGGGTAGGGTAGGCGTTGCCACTCTTTGAGGCGGGATCGGAAGCCCTTTGTCAGCCTCATGCCCGGTGGGAAGGTCTGCTTGAATCCAAAACGGATCTCTGCATCTTTGCCGGCGGATTCTGAATCGTTCTGATTGAGATCTTCTAAACGGCGGAGCCGCCAGGCGTCAACGGCGGGGACGACCGTTGGGGCGGGGTTGGCGAGAGAGACAATGTGGGTGCCGGGCTCGCGAGGGTTTCTTGAGAGGGATAAAAGCAAGGGATTGCTGGCGATGACGGAATCCTCAAAATCCTGCGGGAGACCGAGTTCACGCCGGACGCGGATGAGGGCGCGGAGGGGGAAAGAGCGGGAGCTAGAAAGAGAAAGAAGGCTAGTGATGCGCTCGACGACGAATGGATCGGCGCAAGTAACGTGCTCCGATAGGCGGGAGGCGGCAGGAGTGAGGTAGACGAGGGCGGGTAGGGAGGCGGTGGGGTGGGGACGAAGGGAGAAAACCGCGGGGAAGGAGCGGACGAAGTGGGCCGGACCGCGGCGGAGGCGGAGGTGGCGGGAGGCTTCTGGAGAGGACAGGAAAGGGAGTGGGATGGAGAGGTCGGGGGAGGATAGGATCAGGTCCTGGAGGAACAGGACTGAGATTAAGTGTTTGTACCCGTCCATTAGCTTCTCCAAGGTGGGATCGCGGTGGCGGGCAGCTACGTACTGTGCAGAGGTGGTCTTCCGCCGGCAGAAGATGGCGATTACGGTGGTGCGGATAGTCCTGGAAGTGGCGGCTGCGCGGAGTAGCATGGTGAGGTCGGTGCAGAGGGCCGGCGGTGCTCCGCGAAATTTGGATTTCGAATTTAGTTACATTTACATAAATACCACACTTTTCTTATGTATTTACATTCCAAATCTAAACTTTCTTATTTACACACATAACACTCAATTATCTTATATAACATCAACTACAGCGCTTCTCACTTTTTAAAAAATGTCAAATTTACCTTTTCATGCTTAGGTTTAAAGCCATAAAATGTAATGTATGTAAATATAAAAGTTAAGATGTTTGAAATGTAAATACATGAGAATAAATTTTGTGACATAAGATACTAAAATTATTCCATAGAAATGTATATGGTGTCCGATATCCACCGTCCATCAATTTTAAAAAATAAAAAAAATAATAAAAAAGGGGTCCACCGAAATATATTCTGATGAACTGTGTAGATCGAACACCGAATATATTTCTGCATATGGTGTCAGTATTTCACATACTTTGAGACTTGCTTCAAGACATGTCTCACCATCAAGACATGTGTAATTAAATCGATTATTTAAAACATAAATATAAATAAAATAAACATAATTATTACTATTTACATATTTATACTATCAACATAACTACTATTTTAAAATCTAATAAATATTATTTTCAATTAATATTGATTAAATAAGAGCAACATGATTGATATTTAAGCTGATACAATTGAGTTTAAGACAAGTTAGAGAAGAAAATATTATGCAAATAATTTCAATGAAGCCTCATTGAGTAAGAAAAGTGATGCAGACAATTGAATTTAAAATATAACCTTAGTCACTCGTTATATTCTTATTTTAATGGAGGATAATAGAAGTGTGTGAGAGACTAATTGCACCAAGTTTATTTTAATTTTTTTTATGTTACTATATCTTACTTTAATGTTTGTACAATTATTTTTATTTTATGATTTAATATTTGAATGTTAACATATAACTTCTTACTTTGAGCAATGTTTAACATATTACTCCTTATTATATTATTTGAACTCAATATATTATTTTTTTATTTTGCACAATTTATTGATTTTGTGGCTTATTGCTCACCACATAATCAAACTATACCTTAAAATCGAATTGTGTGGTTTTAAATTTAAATTGTAATGTGTTTTATGCTATTTTCCATACAAAACTAAGTAAAATTTTGAAGCTAAGGCCAACCAATTTCGACTTTGACAACTTCATTGTCTCCATTTTTTTATTTCCTTGCTTCTTGAAACTTTTAAGATTATAATTTACATACATTTTATCCTTGCACGCCCTCATAATATGGATTGCAACCATATAAACACACATTAAATTGATATAGTATCTAGTCACCATATTCAAATTACAAGTTCAGAAAAGAAATGGTTAAGATAAGTATGCTTTGCTATGACCAGATAATAGGTTATGCACTGCATATAGAGGTGATTAAACTTTTGAAGCTATATGGAAAGAATTGTCAGAGTTGTTTTGAATGAAATAGTCAAAATTTTCAATTCCTGTTTTGTTAAATCCATTGAAGAGCTGCTTGATTGAATGTATCAGGAGGATATTATATTAGGTTCAATAGCATTTTAAACATTTTGTGTTTCGTTTGAAGAAAAATGGAACAAAGTAAGTTTATATTGGATTTGAAATGCCCATAATCTCATATTTTTATTGTATTTGTATTTCACATGAATTGATTGATTTTCTAATCATGCATTTATTGCTTCACAGAAGAAGATAGGAGCAGCACAGAGCCCTTCGGTGGGGCGATGACATGCCCTAACCAGCTCCATGATCGACGAAAATAGCTCCACTCTTATGTATTTGCTCAAAAGGTAAAGTAGCTTTTTTCTTGCCTCATAGATCGAATTAGTCCTCGGTGGATAAATAAAAGATAAACAGTCATAAGAAAAATTGATTACCCATTGCAGCTACCATTACTCTGTGTTATGATCTATTTTGTAGCTTTGATAATATATTTGATTTTCATTCTATCATATTTTCTAGGCAGACAATATTGCTTATTTTCTTTGATCCACTCACGTAATGAACTCCACTGTTTAATAGATGAAAATATTCTACTTGATAAAGACATTCAATTGGCTTGATCTAATGAGTTTCTTAAGATTTTGCACCTCTTTTCTTTAGTCTTATTTCTCACATTTTTTTGTCTTTCGCTTCATTCTTTTTGCTACTTTGCGGATAATTTTGGATGGAGTTAACTGCCCAAGTTGCAATGATTCACCTACACCCATATTTTTTATTTTTATAAATTATTTTTGGATTTCATAGTTCTCTTTAATATGTACTTTCAAATGATTTCCATAGTAAGTAGGTTACCATTCTGTGAATTTGTTTGCTTAAGTCACAAGTCATTAGTTAATTCTATCTGGGAAACCTCAATGCTTTGTAGGTGTAATTTAAGGTGTGCATTGTGCGCTTGCGAAAAAGGCAAAAATCCTGAAGGACGTTATACAGATGGCCATGAATCATATCGAAGATTATGACTTTTTTTTCTTTGGACCGATAAATCAATAAGGAAGAACCACACTTTGAGAAGGCAATCATAAGACTATTACAAATTGTGTTGCTTAAAAAAATGTTTATTTTGTGCATGTTTTAAAATGTTATTTCATGGGAGTTGTTCAGTGTTGCAGTTGTTTTTATAGTAAGACTCATGTATTTTCTATGGTTATTATATGTTTTTCTTGTGCTTCAAGTTGTTTTGTTCAATTATTAGCTTGGAATGTTCGAGTTTGTATTTTAATATTTTATATGAATGATATTGCAATTGAAATTTCATTTTGGGATTGTTTTGGATATTTTTTTACTCTTTTTTACTTGAAGAGAACCCTGATCCTGAAAAACAATATTAGATATAATGTCAAACAACCAAAAGGTGTTTATGTGCCATCTATGGTTATCATTTTATGCATGCGATATATCTTTTTTAGTTTGTATATTATATGTTTAAATGTACTTTTAAAAGAAGTGCTTAGTAGTCCTATATTTATTATACCATTAATTGAGTCTTAAAAATGTTTTATTTTTTTTAACTACCGTTGAAATTCTTATTGCTAGTGAAAGCATGCTACCAAATCATGCCCATTTATTATTGAGCTAAAGCTTGACTCAAATGGAAGTCATCAAACCTAATTGGGTGGTTGGAGTCTTAAGAAAAAATTGCTTTGGTGGTCACTAGAGAATAATTAATAAGACCGATGGGTTGCTAAATGAGATAAAGTTGCCATGTGAGCTTGCCGGAGAAGACATCAACATTAGTTAAGAGAAAAAGAGGTTGTCGCGACAAGGGGTTCCGTTGATGAATGTCTTGGGATCATCGATTAGAGAAGAAGAGGAAGTCAACATTGTTTGAAGTATAAGAATAATAGGCAATACCTTGGAAGTTGAGTCTTAGTAATATCTAAAACAATGAAATTTGTATTTAAGTTTAAATGTCAAATTAATTCAGCTTGAGAACAAGTAATCCAAGCTAATTCTAGCTAGATTTTAAGCTTGTATAATATATAAGCTTAAATGCGAACTAAAACACGAGCTTATGGCTTGATAAGCTTGCATTTGTGAGCTCATTTGCATGTCAAGTTTAAGCTAGCTCACATACACCTCTAAGCATTATAACACCTAAGTTGAATAAATTAATATTGATGTGATTGAGAGATTGATTTAATAATTTAAGGTTAATAACTACAAAATCAATAAACTATTTCATTTACTTATTATTTTCTTATACTATTTTTTTAATTTTTATATTATTTTTCTGGGTCTTAAGATCTAAATAATTTATTATTCTAATTAAGTATTCAACCTGATCTTGAAAGACTGAGGTGCCATATAACTTTTCTTATGCAATTTATAAAGAGAGATTGGATTGAGAGGAAATTGGGCATGAGAGAAAACAAAAACATATAATTGTGTAATCCATGTATGATTTAAGGCAAATATAACTCCCCAAATGAGAATTGGGGAATATGACATGTTAGATATTTTTGATAAAATCTCATTTAGTCTAAAAGAAAAACATGAAGTTTAACATACTTATATCCTTATGCATGCATGAAAAAAAAACCTTAATACTATAAAGCCTCCAGCTCTTAATAAAGTAAATCTTCACAAGTTAAATTAAAACAAACTTGTGAAATTCACCATAAGCATTAGCAGAGTGAAATAAGTAACTAAAATTTAATTTTGCATCAATAGTGAGATTATCATGAAAGAATGAAACAAAAAGGCCAGGTTATGTGATAGAGTTTTCTAGTTAAAACTTATGCTATCAACATAGACTTTGCATGTATTATGCATCTATTTCAATCAACTAACATGAATTTAAAATATCATAATAAGATAGTTAATTAATTCAAAAGTTCTAAAACAAAACAAGTCAGACACTAAAAAGTCCCCTTCTAATTGAAAAATAAGTTATGAACAAAATATGCTCATATCTAGTTTAGCTATGATGGTAAGTATGATGTTGGAGGGAGGCCTTTTAGCAAGATTAATGGCTATATAACTATAAAAGATATTAAATCATTAGTTTATTATCTAAAGATGTGATTTAAAAACCTACATGAAATGTTAAGGGGATTAGCATGATTGGTGGTGGAAGTACCAAGATTAGTCTAGATGTGTTTATGAAAATGGATTTGGTCTAAGTAAAATGTCGAAAAAGATTATAACTGACTATTTAGGTTTGTGTAATTGTGATTTTGAGTAACTGGTGAGACTTGAATATGTTTATAAGAATCTAAGAAAATAGAGAATAAGACCAGAGCTTAGTTTTCTCCATGTTGTCCAAGAGCTTCAAGGAGATGTTTAAGATAATAGTAAGGCTTTAGCAGTTGGTTTATTGATCTCAAAAGAAAACTATGATGCATTTATATGTTAATTTTAAAATATAATAAAATAATTTTTTATTTACACACATTTCGTATAATTATTATGTATTCACCTATCTAATATTTAAATTTAGGAAAATTTAAGTGCACTACATGTATTTACATGTCTTACACCTGAATTTTCATATTTACGCATTAAACTTGTAGGTTTTTCAAAAGTATAAATTAAAAATTGTATTTGATTTTTAAAAAGCTATAATAGTGTTAATTTTGATGTAATATTTAATATTTTGAGTGTTATGTGTATAAATATGAAAATTTAGGCATGAGATATGTAAATAAATAAAATTGTGTGTATTTAAATTCCCCTTAAATTTATGATCTTGGTGTTATAAACCCTGTTGGCCGGAAACGGCCACTGGGAAGGACTATTGCGCTTAAAAGAGCAGCCGTTCAAAACCCTCCCCAAAACCCTAGAACACCCCAAAGCGTTGCCACCTAGCCCGAGCCAGCTCTTCCGTGTATCATGATGTGTTGAGGCAAGGATCAGGGTTCTCCTTTACTCAGATAGTCATGGCGAGGCTCCTTCGGAGCTTTTGTTTGAAGAGAGGCGTCTTTATTTCACAGGTTCGTCCATTACCCTTTCACGTTCGCTAGCTAATTTGCCTCTTCATCCACGAGCTTTTGTCTGTAGCGTTTCGATTTGTTTGGGGAAAGTTGAGCCTTGGTGGCGGCTAAGTTAGAAATGAGTGGCTAGAGTGTGCTTCGAACCCGGGTCTCTAGTTGGAGAGAAGAATCTCTACCAACCCTTGGAAGTTTCTTGTTTTAACTCTGTGGACTTATTTGAAGTATACGAGCCACCAAATGACTGAATGCATGCTTCTATCTTTATATTGCAGCTTGCCTAGGTTGCTTCTAACAAGACATTGCCGCTTGATGAACTCAAAAGTGTTAACTGTCTACAGTTGCATTGGATTTACCTGTTCTAATTTCCATGAAAAGTTCAAAACTGTCTTGTGTCAGTCATATACTGTAATTTTTGAATAATGTCATTGGGGGCGTACTTTCTTGTGCAAGGGTTACTTAGTTGGCATAGAAGGCCTTTTTTTTTCATCTTTAAATTGTTTTAAAAGAATGCTTCATTAATTCCTTGGCAGGTTTATAGGCATGGATCCTTGATGCCTACTCAAATTTGTTATTTCTCCACAAAAGGTATGCTACTGCAAATTATCCTATTTTCAGAAATTTGTGTATACCTTGCTCCAAAAAGAAACATGTTTAGGTTGAACATATTATTCTTCCTCAATAAGACTTTAAATATTCAATAATTTATGAACTTTGTCTTCACTAATATCCCTAAGATTGGCTTAAAAGTTGCTAAATTGAATTAATAATACTGTCAACTTATCTTAACAGTACCTGATTTTCCTTGCTTTTCTGCATCTATGTAATATCTAGAGCTTCACACATCTATGCACATGCTTAAAACATTTATTTATGCATCTCAATTTTATTCTTGTCTCTGGCTTTTGAGTTAATCAAGATTTTAGGATCTTATTTGTGTTTGACATTTCTTATGCTATATGATTTCAATAATTTGAAATGTAAATCATAGGCATGAAGTTTAATATTCTGTTCATCGTGAATGCCATCTTAATAATTCTACTATAGGACAAGGATCAACTTTGTGTTTTCATACGCCACAATATAACTGTCCACATACCTTTTTCAAATGCAAAATATTTCCAATATATCACAACCTGACAATTGAAAAGTTTCGTGTAAACTTCAGTGCGGCTTTTTAATGTAGGGTACTGAACTAGGCTTCATATTTGTTGAAAAGTGAACATAAGTGCTGCCAATTCTGATGTTAGGGAAAAAAAGGTCTAAATCAAATTCAAGTGATTCTGGTGAGGAGAATCTATCTAAGAAGGACTTGGCATTACAGCAAGCCTTGGATCAAATTACAACTTCATTTGGAAAAGGTGCAATTATGTGGCTTGGTCGTTCTCATTCTCCTAGAGAAGTTCCTGTTATATCTACTGGTTCTTTTTCATTGGATTTAGCTTTGGGGATTGGCGGACTTCCAAAGGTAAATTTTACTTGAACACTTGCATTGCTTATTAAGCCACTAGGCATGTTGATGACATTAACTTGCCACTCTGGCACATAACAAGACAATAATCCTAAAAGGCCCTTCTGATGCCAAAGAATGTTACTTCTCCTTTGTGTTGAGGAAATTCAATGTTATTTTAGCTTCATCCTTCATTATGGGATTTAGTTTCGAACGAATATATGCTTAAAATTCTCTTGGAATTTTCTTTCAGCAGGGTTGTATATGTTACATGTTGTCATCGTTCTGCATTAAGTTTATTCTTTCTTGTCTTGAGGGTTTTTGGTTTATTAGCAACAACTATTTATCATGAGCATTATTTATGTTGAGGCCAAGGTTCTGTTTTCTTTTTCCTTTCTTTTATATAAGATTCAACATATATTTTTTAACTTTATATGGTCATCAAAATTTAATTTTTGGGCATGCCGACAGTTTTTTTTTCTTAGAAGGAAGGGGACGGCTTCTATTAAATTTTTGTTCTTAGAAATTTCTTATGATATTCAATCAATTCAAACGTGAAATTAATTATAAGAAAAACTAATATATATATATAATGATGGGGGAATCAACACTAGGTGAACTATGTTGTATAACTATAGGGTTTGAGTTTTTGATGAATCTTATTATGGCTTTGCAACTTGAAAGCAATATTACTAATAAATTACTCTATCAGATAGGCTGAATTATTGAATGAATAATTTTTCATATATTTCTAGTGTTACACTCATTGTACTCCTATTTTGTTGAATTAACAAAATTGAAGCAAGAAAAGCAGAATGTTTTGAATCTATTTGAAGAATTCTTTTGCTATTGTGGAATGACACTACTTTATGTGTAAAATTGTTATCTATACTATCAAAATTTAGCTTGTGCATGCATTTTGAATAGTAGTTTTATGATCCCCAAAATAGGTTTTGTACTCGAATGAGGTGTGACTTGTGAACATAATGGGAGTAGACATTGCACATAACTCAACTAGATGACATTTTCCTATAACTATATGAAAATGAATATAAAACTAAAAATAATTGTCATTAGTTTCTAGTTTAACTAGAATATAATTGATTTTAGATATTATTGGATAGTGTGGCTAAGGCGAGGTGAGGCTATAGGGTCTTACGCACCAACTGGCAATAATATTTATATTGCATTGCTAGCCTCTAACCTTAAACTATTAACTTGTCAAGTGCATGGCCTTGGCCCTTAAGGTGCCAGGAAGTAGGGAAAGCGTCTTAAATTGATAGAAGAGATCATCGCTAATACTTCAAACATGAAATATAAGTTTGATTTTGATGATTTTGACTCGAGATGAGGTGATGTAGAAAGTTCATCAAGAGTTGGAGAAATAAGGTTGCATTTTTAGAAACAAGGTTGATTAGATGCAAGGCTTTTGAGTTTTAAATTTGCAAACATTGATATGTTGCAGATGAGCCCAAGATAATATATGAAGAGTTACTGCCTAGTGACAAAATGGAAATCATGGATGGTTTTGAAGATCAAATACATAGGAGTGAAGATTATGTTGTCCCACGGCTAGGAACGCTACAAATAGAAATAATTTAACCTCTCAAGTTATTAAGCATGTATTTATGATAATTTGTTTAGGAAAATTTATTTAGCATAATTTGAAAACTTTGAACGTAACAAAAGCTTCATATTTAATATTTCTTAATATTAGTATGATTATCTTTTAACTCTCTAATGCTTTTCCTCTAACTTGGCTGTCAAGTGAAAAACTATTCTTTAGAGCCTCATCAATATCAAAACTAGTAGGAAAAATAGTGTAAAACACAAAAATAAACTTTCATTAATATTAAAATAGGATTATAACATGATTCGAATGAATATAACAACACAAACATGAACGACACAAGAGAATGCTCTTAAATGTATTCCAGTTGGCGGTGGAGATCGGCGAGGTGGGTCGGGATGGCTAGCAGGGGTGGTGAGGGTCGCAAAGTGCTGGTGGTAGTGAGGAGAATGTGGAAAACTGTAGGGACAACAGGTGGGAAGGGTGTGGGTGTCGGCAACGGTGGTGGGGTGGTTGGGAGGAGCTTGAATGGAGTTAAGAAGGCGAATAAAAGTAGTAATCTGTAAGAAAGGGGAATGGTTGGCGTCTGGGTGACGGAGGGAGAGTTTGGCGGTTAAGGAACGGAGAGGAGAGAGTTTGGGGAAGGTAGAAGGGAATTACACAATCACCTCCTCAAAGAATGATATAACCGGAGCATCACCATTTCCTCGGATACAACCCACGAAGGGGAAATAAACTCCATACAGATCTGAAGACGTCAAAATCAAAACCGACTCTCTGCATACATAGGATATAAAGTTATAGGCTCCCTCCGGAGGAAAGAAGCTTCTACACAAAAGAAGAGAGTGAGAAACATAGAGAAATCTAAAAAATATCCTTAGAACAACATATTCGTGATGCCCCAAGCCGGATCGCGCTAGATCCATGCATATTTCACACGGGATCTCTCGCTCTCTCGAAACCTCACGAGAAATCGTGTCGCTACTGCTTCTGCCCCGCTCCCGCTTCTGTGATGCTTGGTTGGCCGCCTTTGAAGTGTCGTAACTGGGCGCTGCTCAGCGCCCCGAACCAGGCGTTGTTTTAGCTCCAGTAATCGGGTGTGGTCAGCGTTTATGTCAGTCTTTTGGGGTTGAGGGAGCTTTCACTTGCTTTCGTTTAGTTGTCAACCACCCTTGGGTCCCATTGATGATTTTACTGTCTCTCGAGATATCTGAGGGTTTTCCCTAACTTGCGAGTAAATGTCAATATTGATCTGTCCTTTTGGGGCAGTGTACCACGCCTATGTTGGTGATTTTCCCAAATTAACATATGATCAATTCAATCGAATTGTAGTGATTGTAATCAGACTCTTCCTGCATCGCGGTAGTGCTACTGATACAGTGTCGTCCTGACATACCCTTGGCCGTATCTGTTCTATCGGGGGCGGATGTATCGGTCTTCTCATCTTTTGTCATCACTTAAACTGGTTCCATTGACTTTGTTTTGCTGAAAATGGATTCTGTAACCTCAGACTCTATCGAAGTAATAAGGGTGATACACTTCTTGTTCTTGGTGAAGGAATACGTGTTTTTATATCTACGTGCTGAGTCCTTCGACCATATTGTCAAGATCGTCCCAACAAAAGGTGACATGCATCCATAGGGACCACATCACACCACGCCTGGTCTTAAAGCCGACGTCCAATCGAAAATTCTATCAAGCATCTTCAGTTGATGTTGACCTAATTCTCTTTCTCCAACCACATTAGTGATGGTTGGGAGTATCTCTGAGTTGCGAGTCTTAATTTCTTTACCATCTGTGTCGACGTCACGTTCTTGCTGCTTTCGCCGTCGATGATGAGATTGCATACCTTTCCGTTCACTGTGCAACAAGTGTAGAATATGTTGTGATGAAGTCACTGCGAATCCTTAGTGCTTTCAGCCCACAGATTCCGTTGAATCACATGCTCCTCTCCTTCATCTGGGAGAAGATGATACTCCTCACCATGTTCCTCGGCTTTCTCTTCATCACTAATTTCTTTAATGACGCCTTGACCTGTGAGTGTGATCACCCTGCTCGTGGCAGCTGGAGGCAATGTGGCTGTGACTGGGGCATCAGTAGCACTTCTTGGCTGACACTTTGTTTGAGGAGTTGCCCTTCTCTAGTTTCTTCCCGCTTTGATCTTCAGTGTCGTTACCTACTCCGGTATTGCCTGTTTCTCCTGATAGATCCTTGTCGCTCGTGGTAATTGTATGTGACAGCCGACCTGAAGGTTCCTTCTTGAAAAATGATTGTGGCCGACTCTGCATTTGTTTTTCCACCTTCAAGGCTAATGTCTGGACATTTCCCAACGTCCGATATGGCTACAGTTGTACCATATTGTTGATGGCGGGTTTCAGCCCCCAGAGATATCTGGCTATTGTATGTTTCTCTGGCTCCATTAGTTCACATTTCATCTGCAAGTGGTCGAATTAGGTAGTGAACTCTTCAATTGAAAGATCCCTCTTTTGCAAGTTGTGGAGCTTTAGAAACATATCCCGACTATAGTAAGGTGCGAGATATTTTTTCTGCATTATTTTTTTATCTTCTCCCACCTAGTGATCTTTTCACTGCCTTCCCTCTTCCTTTGTCCGTGCACATTTTCCCACTATAAGGAAACACTCTCTTAATGGCAGCTAACCTGACCCGTTTGCCTTTTAGTACGTCTTTATATTCAAAAATCTGTTCAACTAATTGCTGTCATTCAATAAACTCATCGGGATCCGTGCGTCCCTTGAATTCTGGAAGGTCTACCTTGATGCCATAATCCCTTTGACCTTCATAAGGGGTCTCTTCTCTCGGCCTCCTTCGGTATTGGATACCAAAACGACGTGGTCGTTATTCCTCGTCACTTTGATCTTCCCTGTGGAATAAATTCATATATTCGTCCCTGTCTTCTCTTTTACTCTCTTGATTATGGACGATGGTAACCTCATCTTCGTTTCCATTATCCAGCCATGTAGTCTCCGTTGTAGACGACAAATTTCTCTCTTAATCTCTTCTCGGGTTGAGTTCTGTGTACCTATTCATGGTGGCATGTCTAGGGTTGGGAATTGGAAGAAAATATTGGGTGGAGGTGGCTTGGGTAGGGGCAGATGCTAGGGAACCCTAGGATATGACTAAGGTTGAGTTAGCTCTGATACTAAATAATGCTGAACTAGTAGTGAAAACACTGTAAAACACAAAAAACAAACTTTCATTAATATTAAAATATGATTACAACATGACTCGAACATAAATAATAACAAAACACGAACAACTCTAGCGAACACTCCTAAATGCATTCCGATTGGTGTTGGAGTTTGGCGAGGTGGGTCAGGATGTCTAGCGGGGATTGTGACGATCATAAAGTACTGATGGTAGCGAGGGGAAGGTACGAAACTGTAGAGACAACAAGTGAGAAGGGTTTGGATTGTCGGCAACTGTAGTGGGGTGGTTGTGAGGAGCTTGAACAAAGTTAGGAAGGCAGGATAACAATAGTAATTTGTAGGAAAGGGGAATAGTTTGGTGTTAGGGGGACGGAGGGAGAGTTCGACGGTTGAGGAGCATAGAGGAGAGGGTTTGGGGAAGGTAAAAGGGAAGAATATAATGACCACCTAGGAGAAGAATATAGTCGGAGCACCATCTTCTCCTCGGATACAACTCACATAGGGGAGATGAACTCCACACAAGAGATCTGAAGACAACATAATCTGAACCGAATCCCTATATGCCTAGGACAACAATTTATAGGCTCCCTTCGGACACAAATGAAGAGTGTGAGAAGCCTAGAGAAATCCATAAAGCATTCCCTAGAGCAGCAGATTCGTGATGCCCCAAGCCGGATCGCGCTAGATCCATCCAGACTTCATGCGGGATCTCCCGCTCTCTTGAAACCTCACGAGAAATCACCATCCTGCTTCCGCTCTGCGCAGCTCCCGCTTCTGCGATGCTAGGCGAGCTGGCCCCGCCTTCGAAGCTCCCCGAACCGGGCGCTGTTTAGCGCCGTAATCGGGTGCGGTTAGCTCCCGTGCACTCTTTTTTGTATGTGGAAGTGCTTTTTGTTTGTTATGGTTTTTTGAGTGTCTTATTCTTCTGATCACACCATATTCTATCTTTTTAGATGTATGCATGATCATGGTCTGTATGGTCACATAACCACACATGTTAGATATTTAGTCGTATGTAGTATCTTTGTTACATGAATGTTTAGAGATCTCAAAATTGAATTAAAGTCCTGCCCTTAAGCTCACAGTTCTTGGAGTCCCATTGAGAACTGCTTTTCTGTCATGATCTATCATCGATTACTGTGAGCTGATGTCTAAATAGTCCACAAGAGCATGTTAGACTGTGAATAACGTGGAGAAAAAAATAATTAATAACCCCACATTATTTCAATCATTTATCGAGTCAAAATATTTATGAACAAGTTTTTTATCTCGCTCTGAGCATATAGAACAATATTTTTCTAACTGATTTATAAGTTTTTAAAGGAATTCCTTTGGTTGGCCTTTTTTAATCAAATTTTAGGTTTCTTAAGCTTTTGCCATCATAATAACTACTTCAGGTACAACTTGAATACTATCAAATTGTTTCATTTGTTTTTTTCGTGTATTACCATAGTTCAAGCATATCATTCCTTATGTTTCACTTATTTGGCCTTATTAAATTGAGTTGAGCTTTGATTTGTGAGAAAAGGGCATGTTGGTTTACTCTCTTAAATTCTTAAGTAGATGTTTTACCTAAATTTTAACTTTTTGGTATTTAAACTACAGAGTTTGATTTAGTGAAACAAATTCTTCTGATCGTGACTCTCACTTTTTTTTTTCAATGTTCTTCGTCTTATTCTGCCCCATTTATTATTTTTTAACATGCTTTCTTTTTGATCTCTTCGACTGTGCTTTTTGCAGGGCCGCGTTGTGGAAATCTATGGTCAAGAGGCTACTGGTAAAACAACTCTTGCTCTTCACGTAATTGCCGAAGCCCAAAAAATTGGAGGTACCTTGGTGATTTTTCTTATTTAATTCAGTTTCATACGCTTTCCACCTGACACACAGAAGGAAAATACGTATGCATTGCTTTGAAAGTTTAATGAGATATAGAGAAGGAAAATACGTATGCATTGCTTTGAGAATTTATTGATGCGTACATGTTTTATTTTTTTATTTATTTTTACAATGGGTTAGTCCTATCTTGTTTTTTATAAGCTTATAAGAATTGTTCAATTGTCCTTTTCTTCTTAAATCTAATTTTAACTGCTGTGAAGGACTACTTACTGAGACGAGAGCTGTTCCTACATTTACTGTGTCACAAATAGCATTGTGCTCTCTTTGATATGACGTACTTGTATGTTCCATCATCACGTTTGGCTTATTTCAATTGGCTTTATTATACCTACTGATGCATGAAGAGTGAAAATCAATTCTGCCAAACATGCTTGTTTGTTTTATGCATATATAGCATCTTATTTCGAAGCATCTTTTACCTTCCCAGTTTTTGGATTATTTTGGACAAGTTCAGTGTTGTTTCTTTTGCAGGTTATTGTGCTTTTGTGGATGCTGAACATGCACTGGATCCAGCTCTAGCTGAGCTTATTGGTGTAAAAACTGAGAACTTGCTTCTTTCTCAGCCAGATTGTGGCGAGCAGGCTCTAAGCCTTGTGGATACCCTCATTCGCAGTGGTTCTATTGATGTGGTGGTTGTGGACAGTGTAAGTCATGTTACTCGGGCAATTTGTTTCTTTGGTAGGATCCTGTTATACATCTCCTATAGACTTGTTTTCCATACTTCTCATAACCACGGGAAAGCTTTCTCCTTTTATCTTAAAGTTCACGGGCAAAATTTGAGAAATCAATGAGGCTGCTTTATAATATTCTGTTTTCAGTTCTGGCATGTAATGCATGATTTGTTTTTTATAGTTATGCAGACAACTTGACAGAATCATTTCATGGTGCAGATTAGTGGCATTAATTTATTATTTTTTTTCCACTGAAAGTCAGATGTATTGATATTTGCAAGGTTATGAAATTATAATTAGACGTTGAACTGAAAGGAGTGGTTCAGAGTTCAACCGCTCAACTGCTGTTGAACTGAAAGAAGTTTGAACAAATGGCAAAATAAATATTAAATTATTTTAATACAATTTTAATGGTGTAGTAATGATGAAATAAAAATATTTTCATCAATTTAATATATAATATTTTAATTTAGGACACTTCTTATATATTTAAATAAAATTCTAAATCAAAATTTTCGGGCATATTATTTTAATTTTTTTATCTACTTTTAATTCTAAATGTTTCATTCCAACCATCTGATCAAAATTGAAGTGCCAAAATTTGATCAATATTGGAACTGGCAGGTTCATTAAAAACTGGTCCGGTTCACCAATTCACCAATTCAACCTTAGTTCTTTTTCAGTTTTGTTTGGTTTTGTGCAGAAACGATTTTAAACCTAAGACGAATTGTTGGGAGGACTGTTTCAAAGTTGAACGTTGGATCAGATATTTGTATGTGACTTTAATTAGCATCTGAAACAATTGAAGAAAAGAAGAAATTGGCAGTCTTAATGGTACATGGACACCTTCTAGAGTAATTAATTGTATCAGGAAGGATAAAAGCAGTAATTCTGGTTATAAAAAGTTCATTTTTTATTTCTTACCTTTTCCCAGGGTCCCACAACACAACCTGAGGATCACTATCAGTTAGCTATACTGCACTAAATTAAAGTACTTGAAATCTTGTAATTGATTCATAATAACCTTTTTCCAATTATTTGGAAAAATAATCTTGTAACAAATTCATAATAACTAAATTATCTTCAATATTCTTAAATAACAAAGAATTTCTAGCATCATTTAGAAGTCTCAAGTGAAGTTCAAATAGGAAAAATATTGTCAGGTGATTGATAAAAAAGAAGGAAAAGAAAAAGAATGGCAATTGCTTTTACCTTAAAAAGAAAAGTTACTTTATTATTATTATTATTTGTTAAGATCACAAATATATTCTTAAATGCTTTTGTTGATGACGCGGGGGCTTGTGGCTTAACCGAACCCAACTGGTTCAGTAAGAAGCTTTCACTTCGGCAGGGAGCTTGAACCTATTGAACCATGCTTAAGAGTTTGGAGTGCTGTCTTCCAAAGGGAGGGGTTCCCCCTCCTAGTTATCTTTTAATTATAAATAGAGTGTTTTCTGTGTTAGAGTTTAGTTTAGTTTTTTTTTTTTAGATTACTGCAGGATAGTCGCCGGCGCCCCTCTTCCCTTTATGGGATGTATCCGACGGCGAGAAAGGTGCTCTGACTGCAATTCGTTTCGAGTTGGTGTGTATCTTCCCTTCTCTGCTTCCCCTTCCCTTCATCCAACAACCATACCTGCTATCATTCCTGTCAGAATTTTTTTGTTGGTTGTTTTACTGTTGTCCGCTACCATCTATCTCCTCCCTTACCCATTTATTCCTGCTGTTGTGACACCCAAACCCACTTGCAACCTCTCCGGCCCTTCATCACCTGTCACTATGTTTCATCTCTTTACTTTCCTGCCGTTGAATACATTCCAGTGCAAAATTTGAAGTACCTACGCAAGCGTGAGGGAAAAGACAAGATCACTTTCTAGTTTGAGATAAAATGTGATGCAGTGTCAGCTCCTACCCGCTCACTGTCGACTAGTTCAGACTCCAGTTTCAAAAATGGAGTGACCATATTACCGGATGACCACCACGTCTTTTAGACATGGGTCACTCCTAGATCGTTACAGTCAGAGAATACCCAGTGGAACATTCAAGTCAATCTCGCCACAGGAGAAACTGATTTCCGACTGGAAAACAGATGGAACCAACCAGCATGCCCAATTCCTCGCTCTCACGAAAGTGTTTTAAGTTCGACAAATGTGGCCACGTTGAATCCGAGTGCACAATAAGAGGAGTGATCTGTTTCACTGAGCAGGACACTATTGAAAAATGAGTAATAACACTAAACATTGAAGAAGACGAGGACCCAAAGGAGGAGTACTGGCTTCAAATTGATGAGGAAAAGTGCACTTAGTTTCAACTGAGTCCGTGGGAAATACTCCAACCAACTTAATGGTGATTGTTCAAGAAAGTCTCGAGTTTGAGGAACTGTCATTAGAGGCATGACAACCACAAATAATAGAAATTGAGACCATTCAGATCTATAGACTCATTTCTGAGTTGCCCTCATTGAGGGAGGCCTAACATGTAAAAAATGGGGCCCTTTTGTGCCATGTTTGGAAGATTATATGGAGTTATTCATATGTTTGATTTAATTTAGCATGAGACCCATCTTCAGATGTCCAGACAAGAGGGATCAACCCTAAGTTTGAAATTTGTCTTAAGAGCTTGATGGGGGAAGAAGATATTCCAATGGGATCCTGGTCCTATAAGGAAAAAAATGTCCCTTGAGTGGTTGCTAGTGAGAGTGGTGCATCTTGCCATAGATTTTACCCCAAAGTTCGTTTCTCCTCACGTACGGATTTATCAGCTACTTTCTGCTGAATACGAGAAGGGGAAGAAAAATGTTTTAGACTTAAGGGCTCAAGAGTTGCATTGTAGGAACCTACATCTAAATGCAACTCCAGTTCAAGATGTGAGAAGAGATG
This sequence comes from Phalaenopsis aphrodite, assembly GCA_003013225.1. Lineage (NCBI taxonomy): Eukaryota > Viridiplantae > Streptophyta > Magnoliopsida > Asparagales > Orchidaceae > Phalaenopsis > Phalaenopsis aphrodite. The sequence continues at coordinate 6,492,330 of NEWO01000002.1, read as the reverse complement.
ATGAATATTTATGCTATCAAGACGTGTTGTGGAATGACAACACCTACGTGATCGACTTATCAGGGGACTACAATATCTCTGCTACCTTCAATGTGATAGACTTTGACTCCGTGCTATGAGGAACTAGAAGCTTTGACGATTGAAGTAGAAGTTTTCCCAACCCCGGAAGATTGACGCAGAGGCTTGGGGTTGAACCGACCCCAACCGGTTCAGCAGAGTGGCTGAACTTGCCAAACCCTGCATAGGTTTTGGAGTGCTGCCACCCAAGGGGAGATGTTCTGCCTCCTAGTTATCTTTTATTACACAAGCTTTTTTTCTGTGTTACGGTTTAGTTTTTGTTTAGAGATTTCTTTTAGGACTGCTGCCAACATCCCTGTTCCCTCTCTAGGGCTGTATCTGATGGCGATAAGGTGCTCTGGCTATAACTCGTTCCGAGATGGCGTGTATCTTCCCTTCTTCGTTTCCCTTTCCCTTTATCCAATGGTCGTACTTGCCGCCTTCCCCGCCAGGATTGTTTTGCCAGCTGTTTTACAGCTGCAAGCTACCGTCCATCTCCTCCCCTACACATTTATGCCTGCTGCCATGCACCCAACCCCATGCAGCCTCTTCCTTCTTGTGAACCCAGCCGCTAGCTTTGCCCCCCCTTCCCCAGCTGTAGTTCTGTCTGATCTCCCTACTGCTTTGCCATTGAATACATTCCAGCAACACCACCATTGACTACAATATCTTTGCCACATTCAACGTAGCAGATTTTGACTCCATGCTATGAGGAGCTAGAATCTTTGACGAATGAAGTAGAAGTTCCCCTACCTCGGAAGATTGAAATAGGGGCTTGGGGCTGAACCGACCCCAACCGGTTCAGCAGGGAGGCGAAACTTGCCAAACCCTGCGTAGGTTTTTGAGTGCTGCCAACCAAGGGGGAAAGTTCCCCTCCTAGTTATCTTTTAATGCTCACAGGTTTTTTTTTCTGTGTTACGGTTTAGTTTTCTGTTTTGAAATTTCTGCTAGGACAGCCGCTGGCGTTCCTCTTCCCTTAGGGCTGAATCCGATGGCGAGAAGGTGCATAATAACTCATTCCGAAGTGGTGCGTATCTTCCCTTCTCCGCTTCCCCTTCCCTTTATCCAACAGTCGTACCTGCTGCCTTCCCCGCCAGAATTCTTTTACCGGCTGTTTTACAGCTGCAAGCTACACTCCATCTCGTCCCCTACTCATTTATGCGTGCTGCCATGACACCCAACCCTACCTGTACCCTTTTCCCTCCCGTGAACCCAGCCTCTAGCCTCTCCCCCCTTCCACAGTCTGATCTCCCTACTTCTTTGCCATTGAATACATTACAGCAACATCACCCCCATGCCTCAGGCACCGTAACTTCCCTCCTTCATCGCAGCCGCAACCCCAGACCTTGTTACACCAGCCTCCTCTTGCAGCCTCTCACCAACTCTCTTCCACCACCTTTCCCTCCATCCATCCGCTCAACCCATCCCACCAACCACCAAGCTGTTGCCTGCTGTCTTACATCCTCCTTCCGCATGCTCTGCTTGCCCCTCAACTGCTGCACCATCTCACTGACCTACACCCTAGTTTGGGGTCGTATTGTCTTTCCTTTTTTCAAGTTTTGTAATTGTAACCCTTTCAATTACAACAATAAAGTATTATTTTATTGTGGGTTTTGGGTTAACTCTGATTTCATTTTTTAGAAGATTAAAAAGAAAAAAATGATAGACCTAAGATTACATCACATGGTTATGAGTTGCTCAAAATGATTAATGAAAAATAGATTTAACACCTCACGTAACATTAAACAAACATGAATGAAAAATAAAGAATCATAGTGTCAATCCCAAATAGTTGGAACAAGACTAATGAAGATGATAATAATGTAGCTTTATGATTTATACAATGTTAATGTAGGCCAAAGTGATGTTTGAGAGAATTAAGGTGTCATGATTGAGTTTCATCGTCTTGTTTGTCTCTATATTCATTCTTGAGTATTTGACTTTCAGATTGGGTTTTCCTGTTTTAACAATTCCTGGCAAGATTGATGATTCCCAACATCTAACTGCTATTTGATGGCAACGACATAACGAAGCACTTTTGAATGCTGCATTCAAGCTAAATTTATGTTTTTCGTTTGTGTGAGATTCGAGTTACATGTCAATGTTACAGACTTTCTGATGTTTTTGTCGAAATAGGAATATTTGTTGCTTGAAGCACGACGTGGAGATGAAAATTAAAGGACATGGTATGGTTTTGGTTAAACATATTTTTTCATAAATTTTCATGACTTGTACAACTTGTGTAATGGCATCAGAATTTCGCTGACTTTTATTTGAACAGCATTAACCTTATAATTCCGACCCTTGGGAGATTTTGTTTTTATTTCATGCGTCTCTCACACAGTATCAATGAGTTTTAATTCAGAGGAAAAAAAAAAAAGAGAGAACAAGTCATATCCTTTGACCATGAAGAGGGACTCTTGCAGCTTGTTTTTTATGCCCAACAAAAAATCACAGAAAACATTTTTTAATTATTCAGTGATATTTGTCAACTCCTGACCTTAACTTTTCCTCTAAAAATAGGTTGCAGCCCTGGTTCCTAAAAGTGAACTTGATGGTGAGATGGGAGATGCACACATGGCCCTTCAAGCAAGGCTGATGAGCCAGGCTCTTCGCAAGTTGAGTCATTCTCTTTCTCTCTCTCAGACCATATTGATATTTATCAATCAGGTGAGCTGAAGCTCTATTTACCATTCATTGTTTCTAGAGACAATACAATTAATTGAACTGTTTCTGTTCTTGCCTTTATCCAATACTTTTCTATGTTCTTTTGTTTGATGGAGTGTTATTGGTTAAAACTAGTTTTAAATTTCAGGTGAGGTGTAAACTCAGCACATTTGGAGGATTTGGTGGACCTACTGAAGTTACATCCGGGGGCAATGCCTTGAAATTCTATGCATCTGTTCGCTTGAATATCAAACGAATAGGTTTTGTTAAGAAGGGTGAGGAGGTAAATATTCTTTCGTAAGTTTCACTGTCAATGAGAAAACTACAAATTTTTTTAATTTTCTTTAATGAACTAAAATAATTTGAATATGTGCATCCCAATGCTTCACAGTTCCTCTTCAGGACAAGAAATTATTAAGTTTTGAATTCGTCATAAACAACCAGTAAAAGAAATGCGTTGAATGAAGTTTGTTATAAAATTTTGAATTCATTTTGCACTTAAATAAATGTTACTGTAGACAATGCTGGAACTCACTGCAGTTAACTTAAATATGGTCTCCAACGAGGGTTGGTTTTGGATTAATGATTAAGTTTTCTTTTTCGTCATGTAGAATTAAATTTGTGCATCAACCTTTCCTCAAACCCCATGGGTTAGAGTTTCATGCATTCAATTTGTCTTAGCCCTCTAAATTGCATGGTTCTCCTCAGTCTAATTGGCTCCAGCATGCATGCCATTAATATATTAGAACACAACAACAACAAAGCCTTAATCCCACTACGTGTGGTCGGCTACATGAAACCTTTTTCTCTATTGCGTCCTATTTAGTGTCATATTTTCATTTAGTTCTAATAAATTAAGATCATTTTTTATACAATAACCCCAAGTTTTCTAGGTTTACTTCTGACTTTCTTAACATAAGTCGAATCTAAAACATCTACTCTCCTAATCGGATCATCAGATGGTCAATGTTTAATGTGACTAAACCATCTAAGACGACTCTCTAATTTTGTCCGTCACTGGAGCTACACCAACCTTAATCATGGAGATATTCATTTCGCATTTTGTCTCTAAGTGTAAAGCCACTCATCCACCTAATCATTCTCATCTCGGTAACACTTAACTTAATATTATGCTCCTCTTTTAAAGGCCAACATTCAACGCCATAGAGCATTACAGGTCTCACCACCGTCTTATAAAATTTTCCTTTTTAGTCTAAGCGGCACTGTTTTATCACGCAAAAGGCCCGAAGCATTCCTTCACTTCAACCAACCAACTTGAATTCTACTATTAACATTCTCATCTATATCATCATCGCTTTGAACAACAAAACCATGATATCATATTAGAACACAAATGAAACAAAAAAGCATGCTTTTAATTTCAGGTTATAGATCTCTCATTAACTTCACCATTCGAAATAGCAATCATTTAAGTCAAAATCTTCTTTCTGAAGATTGTAGGAAGCCAAATTTTGGTGAAAATTGTGAAGAACAAGCATGCACCACCATTCAGAACTGCTCAGTTTGAGTTGGAGTTTGGGAAGGGTATCTGTGTTGCTTCAGAACTGATAGAGCTGGGGCTGAAGCATAAGTTCATTACAAAGACCGGGGGTGCTTTCTACAAGCTGAATGGGCAGAGCTTCCATGGCAAAGATGCAATCAAGCTCTACTTGTCAGGAAATGAAGAAGCACGGCAGGAGTTAATGGTGAATCTGAGAGAGGTTTTGTCTCAGACTGATGCGGGGAGAAGGCATGAAACAGGAGGAGGAACTCTAACTGTAGGTGGAGATGAACGGGAAGAAATTGTGGTTTTTGATGCTTCTGATACAACTGAGGAGGAAGTAGTGACTGCCATTGAGGTATGAAACATCATTATTTAGGATTTAGTGTTTGGTCAAATGAGAAATTGATCCTAATTGTGGCAGAGCAGAAGGAACCTTTGATTGATTAATTGGGAATTTTCTGGCTGGGTGTTAAATAGCCATTTGGGGTTCATTCAGTAGCTATGTAGTTTTGAAAATTGGCATTGGTGCCGCCATATATTTGTATATTTTAGGAATTCTAGCTTTGGAAGATGGGGATTCCTTGAGATGGAGTTTTGTAAAATGATATAGATAGAGCATTGCTTTGGTTCACATTTTGTTGAATTATTTTGATGAAAACAATTAGATCCTGTTTTTTTCTATATTTGAAATAGTTCAAAAAACAATTGTTTAATAGTATAAAAAGTTTTTGACTGAAAAAAAAAAATCATATTTAAGTTTCTTTATTTATATATAAGATTGAAAATATTGAAATAAAATTAAAATAACATCTACAAACTCTTGGACATTGAGCTGCTTGAATTTGAGTTACCTTTAAGGGTCTGTTTGAGGCAGATGTAACAATTTGAACGAGCATATGCGAGACCGTTGCAGAAAAATTTATTTTTAAAAAAATTACAATGGCTATTAAAATTTATTTTATTTTCAATCATAACTTTCTGGCAATTATAATATTTTAACAACTTTGGTTAGAAAAGTAAACTTTTACCACAATTTTTTAAAAATAACAAAAAACAATTCTCTAAACAAAATTATGATGATTTGAAAAACAAAAAGAAGATATAAAATTGCCTCGAACAGATCTTAAATTTGCCTCGAAAATTAAGCTATTAGAATAGAAGTTGCCATTAAGAGTCAGTTTGGGATTCTTGTAGTTGTTTGAAGCCGCAACTGTAAACAGTATTATTAAAAAAATATTTTATTGTAAAAAAAGTCGGTCACTAAATTTTAACAGGTCAAAAAAATAATTTTTTACCACAAATTTAAAAAAAAAACAAGAAACCCAAATAGAATTACGGTTGTTCTAGACAAAACTGTCCCAAACCGACCCTAAAATTGGGCTCGTATGATGGACGTCTAACATGCACGCAGTTCATCCTACTATGTTTCTTTCTAGTTTGTGTAAGCCTTACTTAGGTGTTCCGAACGTAAAAAGCAAACTTATGATGATAGATAACGTAGATACATAGAATTTGGTGTCACGTTATAATATCATGTCTCATGCATATCCATATCTTATTATTTTTTTTAACAAAACCTAAGGATTATATAAACATATGAAGCAAACTGAAAAAGAAAATCAGTAGTGTTTACATAATAGAAAAAACATTTTAAAATGACAATGAAGGATTAATAAAAATAATGGATACAGTAGTTGTTACAAAGCAACTGTTTGACATACTAATAACTCTTATAGCTAAAAAAGCAGTGCTCACCGGCGGGCCCAACTTAGCGCAGAAGTTATGCCTAGATCAGTACTGTATAGATTAAAGAAACATGACATCACATTTCTGTCCAAAATTTATGAAAAACAAATTTTATTGCCCTCTTGAAGCGTCCAATAAAAGCAATTGTAGTCCTCCAGTTTTAGTTCCGCAGTGCACGAGTTTTTGAAGATTGAAAACTGATTTCTCACCGATTCTTCCTAATCTACACACTAAAACTGAGCATGAAAGACATGGCAGCCTTCTATTTTGCTCCAATGGTTTAAACAATCTATCCGATCAGGTTATCAGCTTTTCTTATTTTGCTGCCTCTTGTGGAGCTGACAAGATCTTATCAACTGCGTTGAAGTAAGGCCAGCTCTTTCTAATTTTCTCATCATTTCTACTTTCCTGCATGAAGAGAAGGGAGTCGGTTGAAACTAAGTTTGAGAATCATAATTAATGCATATATATTTTGAAGAGAAGAGTCAGGCTTATTTAGAAGTTCTCACAAGAAATATTAACTGGTAGGATGTCTGTCGAGGATTATCATAAAGTTGCAAAAATAAGATGAACAAAAGTAGCTTTGTTTGCGCATTATCCTTTTAGAAAATGGAGGTAACAATGTTGATAGGTACTACTCACTAATTAAATGCAAATCATTAGAATACATATATTACATCAAACTAAAATTTTGCTTTCTCCAAAACACATTTTCCTGTGTTCCTGCTCCAAATATACAACCCAAAACATATTTCAAACACAAGCCATGCTCGATCGGCACATTTTAACATGCTTTCACCTGTCCAGATGGTTTAGTAAGAAGTTAAAAGCACAAACTAAAAACAAAAACATCTTTATAAATTATGCAGAAATCACAATATTGCAATAACTTGGTAAGAATCGTAACTTGGTTATATGAACTTCCAGAATTTTCTTTTGAGGTAATGGTTATTAAACGCCAATATGTAAGATACCTCATATAAATGCACCTATTAACTTCACATTGGATAAATAGCATGTTATGGCATAGGGCCGTTAGAATCTAAGCGTCAAACAAGTGCGATTGATATAGCTTTTAAAACTTTGAAACTACATGGTTATATAGAGAAAAAAATTTTGAGAAGGAAAAAGAATAAGCATTGCAGATCGAAGTAAAGACCTCATATTTTTGAACAAGGGATGCCCACAGAGACTTGCACTGTGCAGGAGAACGGATTATTCCATGGGCTGACATGATAGAAGATACATTTTCCCATAGAGCCATTCTTCCTCTAACAGTCTGAAATTTACTATTTAAATCACCACGTTCTTTAATTAATCTTGTAATTTCTTCAGGCTTCCATTTGTTCCTTTTTCCGGGTTTGGGACTACCAGTCTTCGCCTCTGATACCTTCATTGATTCCCCTCCGCTTTTGTTACTGGATTTCACATGTTCTACAGAAGATGTGTTTTCATCTTCCAAATCTTCTGATTCTAGCAAAGGATCTTCCGCATGTGATTTCTCAGCCACAAAATAATCATCTGCAAGAACATTTTACATTTAGAAGGTATCAGACAATTTATTATAGAATACTCCTTTCATGCCACCCCCCTTGGTACCCATTTCAGAAGATTGCTCGTTCAAAGTTAGAAATTCATGCTTGGAACAAAAAATACTACCAAAACAATTCTTGACAACCAAAATCAAAGAGAAGTTTCCTGCATTACCTTCAGACTCTGTTTCGATAAGGTTTCTCATTACGTTTGCTGTATCTTCATCAAAACTGCTGCTTGAATCCTTCCTCATGTGAATATCTAAATGTTGATTCATTGCAGAAGAATCAAAGCCACCATAAGTTTTTCCTGCTATTCTTTCCCTGAGTTCTTCGGAGAGAGCACCAACGGTGTTCTCAACAGCAATTGCAATGACTTCAGGTCTTCGACTGCAGTATTTTCTAACCACCTTCCTCAGTACTTCAGATACAATCCTTTCCATGTGAACCAATGGGCAATTTACAGGACAACTTGACAATGCAGCGTGTGCAGCTTTGTACAGTGCATCCAACAACTTCCCTTTGTCCAGCCATAAACACCGGGTACTAATTCGTATTTTCCCTTTCAAGCATGGTTGTGAGGATCCATTTATATGTCGTGGACGTGAGATTTCCATGCTACCATTGAAAATATTGCCATTAATACATAGGAACCACTATAGCAAAATATGAATACAGTGGTCACACGTATTTTAGTTGATATGGATACAATACCCCTCACAATTCCCATACAAATTGCAAACTCATGGTGTTAGTATCTACAGATTATGTAATATCATATCTCTAGACTTGTACACTTTGTTCTATATTTATTTTGTAATTTAATTGTTATATTTCTTTCCTCCATTAATGTGTTCAAGTGATCGATCGTTCAACATCTGCTAGCACGGAAGGTTGCGAGCGAAGAAAATCGGATGGATTTCAGAAGATTTTAAATTAAGTTCAAAATACTCCATTGCTGGTCTACCCTTGCCCAACAAATAATAGTGTCAAAATGCATCCTCTCCAACCATTTGACATGCTCTTAATATTTTAAATTACTTAAAAAAAAAAATTGTCACCTATCAATCTTAAAACTTGAATCCAAGGCACTACTCTTATCTTTTCAGAACTCCAATTCACTTATTAGACTAATAAATAAAAGAGTAAAATTAGCGTTCTTAAATTGATCTAAACTTTTTCTTAACATTGTTTAGTTAATTTCATTAAGAAAAATGCAAGAAAAAGAGTCCTATAAATTGCTCAACTATTCTTATTAAATTGTTTGATAATAATATCATCCAAATTATCCCATTATTTATTAATACAATACAGATTTAATTTTTTGTACAGGCAGTTTTAAGCTTGAATGATATAACTATCATTATTTTGATATTTTAGTTGTTAATATAAATAAATTAAAGATTCTTCAATATAATTTAAAACTAATCAAAATTAATATTAATATTGTTACCGCTAAAGCTTATATAATATGAATAATTTTCATTTATTAATAGACTGTAAAATCAGAAAGAAGGTCAAAGTCACAAAATGTACCAAAAATAATTTCATTTTCTTTAAAATCGAGAAGTGCAAAAAACAATATAAATGAAATCCGAGACAATAATGACGAATGTTGGCTCTACAAATTCATGACCGCTCCTTAAAAACTTTGCATTATTTTATTTTTATTTTTGTTGAGAGCTTGGAGAGTCAAATTTTCAGAAGACAAATTAGATTGTAGACAAGACACTACTCAGAAATTTCACTCTCACTTTATGACGGTTTTTTGGTTTGAGGTTTCTTATAAGCGCAAGCCTTTATAGTTAATTACCCCCTTGATAACAGGAGTGCTCTTTCAATTAAGGCTAGTCATTAATAATCGAGTATTTAACATATAATAACAATAGACTTAATAATATTTTAATTGCAAAATATATCACTTGAAGTATAAAGCGGATGGTGGGGAAATGAATATGAAACTTGATCAAGATCTCATGGTTCTGTCATCCCGGGTCGTCGTGGTCCTTGATCTACTTAGTTAGAAGTAGTTGACCCAACTTGACTAAATAATTCTTGTCAACAACCATGAGTTGCTTGGCAGATGTTTGTCTAAGGAAACAAAATTAATCTTAGCACACAGAAGATTTTATGTCAATAAATTGTACCCTTATGATTGACAATTCAAAGAGTAAAAAGTTGGGAAAATATGGGTTGCGGTCATAACCGTAACATAATGTATTCATTTGGTGGTAAACAACCGGTCAGAGAACTCTAGTCGTAGCCGTTACTTTGTGGTACCATTTAGAGACAGAACGAGACTGCCAGAGAATTCAGGCCGGGTATTTACAGACATACAATTGCTTTGATTATGAATATATGAATATATTTAATATGACATTCACTCTTTGTGAGCTGAAGTCAATAAAAAAATTGTCACTCTTGACAAAATTTTACGGATTATGGATGAATTTTTTGATTTTAGCTTTTAGTGATTGATTTTAACTTGAATATTTGGTTTTTATTTACTACAATTCTTTAGGTGATTGGCTTTAATTTAAATATATTGATTTGTCCTTTTGATAACTTGATTTGAAATTTGATTTGAAACTTGATTTAAAAGTTGACCCTAGCGGTTGAGATTAATAATCAACACGGTCATCATCAAAGAAAGTTTATCATTGAACCCTGTTGACTCTATCCCGCTTATAGAGGATCAGACATAGTGATTGAATTCAAAATAGACTTTGAAGCATAATTTTAAAATTGACTCATCCGATTGAAATATTATATCAATTTGACCATCATCGAGGATTTGGTTAACTTTAAACCCTGTCTACTTTGTACCGTTTACAGATGACCGATATTAGTGATATATCATTTTAGAGGTTAAAGCGGTGAGACAAGGCCAGAAGGAAATAGAGGGGCTTCGACGGGTTAGGTAGAGCGAATCACATGAATTTGCAGGGAGCCGGACAAGATAGGCGAAAGACAGGGACGAAGGATTTCGACGCAAGGAGGGGGCGAAGTAGGACTTCTGTGGGATTTCTTCATCTACCTCCATGGTTTTGGATAAGAGCAGTGCGGAAGAAGATGAAAGATGAGAGTTTCAGGTCTTTGTATGCTGGCGATCCTGTTCTTGTCTTCCCAATTAGAGCAGATCACAACTTTCTCAAAGGGATTTAGGAGGAGGGGTAGGCGAGAGTTTTCGAAAAGAGAGAAGGGGTTTTGAGGGTTTCTGTACACAGTAATCCTGCTATCGCTTTCCATAGACCAATCGCCATAGCTGTATCGTGATGGAAATGGCGTGGAAGGAGAGAAAGACGGGGATCTTCGTACGTAGTGATCTCGTAGTTTTCTTTTGCGGCTAGCCCTAACAACAACTGTCTTGCAATTGGGAGTAGGCAAGCAGGACCCAAAACAACCACGACTGAGAGCAAGTAGCACTTGGGCTTTTGACTGAAGTGGGCGAAAAAGACAAGTGGGGTTTTCATCTCCGTGGTCTTTTTTTTTCTTTGTAACTGACCCCCTCCTCTCCCACAGCCCCTTTCCAAAGCTTCAAATTTATTTTATTTATTTTTTTAATAAACAATGGGAATGATTATTCTGTGAACTGAGTGGGAGTGGATACAATTTTTAATGTTATTTTATTTATTTTTTTCATTTCTTTTTTTTTAAAAAATTATTTTAGGGGTCAACAATGAAAAAAAAAAAAAAAACCAAACCTGCGCATGAAAGGACAGTTTTCACTCTAATTCTAAGCTTGCCAACTAGTTTGGCAAGATTCTATCCAAACACATTCCAACAAAATTACAAGCGCCTGACTGACCTTTTTCTAAGAAAGCTTATGCAGGAATTGGAACAATACCAGACAATTAATATTCCGTCAAATGCAATCCTTAACCTCTCATCAATACAAAGTTCTGCCGACGTTCCAAATGCTTTGTCACCATCACTATACATCAACTGTAATAGAGGAATATAAGTTAGATCCTTGATAGAGCCGCACAACCAAAAAATAAATAGTCGTTACCTGTAAATCCTCCTTTCCTAATAAAGCAAATCCATTAGACAAAACTCTTCTGTTCCTGAGATGGGAAACTCCGAGCATTTCCCCGTTCTTTATTACCTGCGATACAGAAAACCATCGAGCTGGTTCACCTAATTTCTCATTTGTCATTCTGGGTTCTACAAAAATGCCTAGATTTCCAATAACATTTCAAAACGTCAAAAGGTAAACGGGAAAAGAGTTTTGACCTCTAAAATAACATTGAACAACAAAAAATTTACAAAAAAAGTTGTTCCTTGCTGATCTCCACGAATGTCTTAAACCCAACCTGATTGATCAACGGTTGCCACATGCATCACACAAATCAAAATCATCTAAACATTGCTAATTTCAAAACAAATTGCATTGATACGTCTAAAGCATCCAAATTACCAAAAAAATGGTCCACGCAATCAATTCAATTCACATGACCAAAATAGCATATAATAGACATGATGCACCACGAATTAAGCTTGAAATGCTAATGTTGTCCATTCTTAAAAGATATTGCATCAACAAGTTCGAAGCATCCAAAATGCTTAGGAAAGACGATTGACTTGTCTGGCGAATTACACAAGGCAACAAAAAAAAAAAAAAAAAAACCAAAACTATGCACCTGTCCCCTCACAATCAATTCAATCAAACACAAAGAAAATGGACTATGGGCTTGTCATCATGCGTAACACAACAAACATTGCCTGTTTGGCAAAATGAAAAATGCCGAGGAATCCTGAATGTCAAAATTAGATAGAAGGGATACTCATATCAATTGGGTTGTCAAATGAAAGCAAAACATGAAATTTAACCCCAAGCATGAGACAAGAATGAAATCCAACATTCAAATGGCAAAAAATCTACGAGGAATTAACATACATCTATTAAAACAAAAAAAAGGAAAAAGAGATCAAAGCAACAAAAAAAACTCAAATGAGTTTTTTCTTAATTGAATTATATAAAAAAAAAAATTAAAGGAAAAAAAAAGACAACCCACCTCTCTAATCTCTTGCAACAATCCAAATATTAATTAAAAGGACCAATAAAAAAGAAATTTAATTAGCAAATAAAAGTTTATCTTTCCGGTTGCTGATCTCACATTTTGTAAACCTTTTTTTTTCTAGTATTCATCTTTTATTTAAAAATATAAACCTAAAAAATATTATAACAACATACTGAGTCTTCTAAAATAACTTAGTGAAATAATTGCACTTCTAAACTACGGTGACTCAAAGAAAAGAACATAATATGCATACTAGTATTTTATGTTTCATTGTAGAAAATTATATAATAATCTAATCTATGTATTCATGACATATACTTAAAAAAAATAATCTAGAATTCAATATTCATTAACTTTATCTTTACATTTCAATATTTAATCTTTTAACTTTAATATGCATCATACTCAACTTCCATACCCATCTCAAGAGCACCATATAAATATAATAGAACACACCCCTTGCCGATACACACATGTCGACAGACAGGGCGCAGACTAGGTCTACTATTGTTCAAGGTGAAAATAGACATACTCACCATGGACTAATATTCTTCCATCAACACAACAGTTCATGATCAAATTACATGATTGCCTGAGATGGTAGGGTGTCCACTGACTCCTGACTAATATCCTCCAGTTGACATGGAGGTTAATGATATAAATTTCACAATTATCTGAGATGGCAGAAAAATATCAACACGTGCAAGTACATTGGTATCCCCAGCCATTACTACAAGGGACAACACTTTTTTGGATATGCACATACAAGCATTCATCTGTAAAATATTTTTATTTCAATATTTCAAACATACTTTATTTTCTTATAAGATATTTTGTGTTTATCGACGAGTGAATAAATACACCTTCACTATAATCTAAGTCATGCAATAATCTAATATACACATCTCAACTAGAATCTAAAAATCAACTAATACTCTAACATCTTTCTAGGAAAACAAATATGCAACTATTTATGCATCATTGTTAACATACATATTTCATTCATAGCAATATGAAGAATTAGTTGCAATTTAAGTCTCAATTGTATAGATTATAATATGAAAAAGTAAAATAAAGAATATATTTAGAAATAAAATATATTACGAAAATTTAGAAATATAATGACTCACTTCAGTTGTCATGCTAGATTCTGAATCTTCGGGTAACCCACTTGGGTGTCACGATGCTCTTTTATGTTGATATTAATAACTAATAGAATATAAAAGCAAACTTTTAAGATTCAAACAATTTTTTTGTTAATAGAATTATTTTTCAATTATTGCTGATGTTATTATTATTATTTATATGTATTTGTATTCATTGCTCTCTTTAATAATTAAGTTAATGGATTAAAATTTTCATTCCAATTTATCTATAATTAACGTCTATTATGAATGAAAATAGAACTATACTAAAGTGTATTTATCTTAAACTTAAAAAAGGTTTTCATCTACAACTAACCATTATATTTAGAAACACAATTGCTCACTTCAGTTGCCGGGCTAGATTCTCAATCTTCGAGCATCCAACTTGGCGTCACGATACTCTTTTATGTTGATATTAATAACCAATAGTATAAAAGCAAACTTTTGAGATTCAAAAAAATTTTGTTATATAATTATTGTTCAATTATTACTACTGTTATTATTATTATTTATATGTATTTTATTCATTGCTCTATTTAATAATTAAGTTAATGGATTAAAATTTTCATTCTAATTTATCTATAATTAACCTCTATTATGAATGAAAGTAGAACTATACTAAAGTGAATATTTATCTTGAAGTTAAAAAGATTTTCATCTACACCTAACTTTTATGATTAATAAGAATACCAAACTAATAAATCTATCTTTTATTTACTAAAAGTATAATCCTCCTAATTTATGAATATTGAATCATTATAAAGAACCTGCATTTAAAAAATTCATAAATAATTTAACGAAAATAATTAAATTAGACCAAAGTTCATATACTTGTTAGTCATATAATCTTATTTATTATACTAGTTAAGCTTATACCAAAATTATAAAATTATTTACAATTATCGTATTTTAATATCTTGTGCTTACTTTTTCATATTTGTTAATTTCAAATTAATTTATTTACAATTAAAATTAACACAATAACTTCCAATTAAAAATTAAAATCTTTAATTTAAAACATAAAGCCCTAACATTTACCTCCTCATCAAAGGCTCAATGTAGTTCTTTCCCACACTACATGACTATAGTTCACCCTTATCCTTTTGCTTGAATACAAGCTGTCTGATGCAAATCATAATATTATTGATAGAAATTTTTAATTGAATATATAAAATTTCTTTAACTTTAATTCAAAATAAAACCCTATCCTTAAGTTTTCAGATCGGTTCAACCACCCACGGTTTGATTATACTGCAAGTGCTTCGTATCGAGTTTTAGCACATAGACCCAACCTTAGCTCTTGTGCGAAATCAAGCACTACCCTCGCAAGCGCCCACCTTGCTATCAGATCCTGCCTAGTCCCGCTCAAATCAACCTCACGCCCCTTCTTGCAATCAACAAAACTTCTCACAATCCTCCATTCTTTGTCACTTCTCTCTTTCACACCACCAAGATCGTCTCCACTAGCTCAACGCTTGCCTCCTAAGCCCACAGGCACTTCCTCCTTTCGTTTTTACACACTTCCCCCTTGAGATGTGGCTAGGGTTTGTGTTGTCTCTTTCTTCTTCCACCTTCTTCTCCCTCACCTCGCTTGTCTCTTGCCTCTCGATCACACTCTCGATATCTTCTCTCCAATTCGAAAGAGATGCTCGATGCGACTCTATTTATTTTAATTAATTATTTATTTATTTTTAACATATATTACAAATACCTTCACGCACCACTCCCTTGCCCACCTTGGCGAGTCCCACTTGCACATACATATTGTGGATTCAATGGCGAGTATTACGAGTTAGAATCTTGTCACATTGTTTTGAAATGTCCTTTTTTCTGTCTTCACATTATAATTTTATGTTGTTGACCATTTGAGGAAACAACTTTTTATAAATTAGAGGGGTTTTTTTAACGTATTTCACCATTCAAGATCCATTTTAATTCAATTTTCTTAATAAGGGTTTTGAGTGTAAAGAAAAGGTCCTATCTGTGCTTTTGCTCAAAGTTGAGTTCTTCAAGTCCCCAAAGTTGTAATCAAAGCTCACAAAGAACTTCATGGTACAATATCAAGAGACATTTGTTCTCGTAAGAAAAACTGCAAAGCATGAATACTTTTCTCGATAACTTGGGTTGGCCACTGTAACAAATTAGACTTAAAGAAAGCTAGAAACTTAAAAAGGTGCTTAAATAACAGAGAAATCCTCATGCACTTGATTCAACACATTCATCAAGTGGTTAAACATTATACATATATACAATGTCCAGCTAATCACACTCCCATTGTTAAAAGTTACCTATTGATAAAACTATTATTCTGATTGTTTGTGGATGAAATCTTTCTGATAGGAGACATTACAAAATGAATGGCAGATTAATAAGACTCCTAACTAAAGAATTTGGGATTAAGGACTTTGAAAATCTTGAACATTTCATACAGAGTTGACTCGATTACAAAAGGTATCTCAGGTCAACAAATTGAAGATACTCAAATGCTCCAAATCGTCACCAAATTGCAGAAATTCTCATCAAGGCCCTATCCAAAAAGCAAGCTGGAAATATAAGCATATACCAGCTAAGCTTGAGTGGGTTGTCACTAGATTCCACGTTACCCTAAATTTACTTATTACATGTTTTGAAATATTTGAATTGAGGTAATAAGTGGAGAAGAACATTGCCCTTCTATAAAAAATCTGTTATAAGTTATTAGAAAATCATTTATTCCTGTTAGAAGTTAAGAGAATTATATTTATTTACTAACATATCTTTATTTCTTTTCCTATTTTAGATGTAATTTCTTTGATTGAATTTATTTTCTTATCTACTTTAGGCATTCATATTTTATGTTTTTTCATTTATCTTCAAATAATTAATATGAATTAATTAATTGGAGATACTAGGTGTTATATCTTTCCTTTCCTGTTTCTTTTTTTATTATTATCTTTCCTATTATAGAATTCATGTTATATCCATTTTCATATCAATAAAAAAATTTCGCATTATTTTTGAATTTCAACTTGGTGTAAAAAACAAATTCCTTGACCTAACTGTCGGTCCTCACACCAGAGCCGCCATACTCCCTTCCTTTCATCCTCCTTGCAGGAAGGGAGGGACGCTTTCACTCTGTGCAAGCTGTCCGCAGGCTCTCACCATCAGAGTAGATCCGTTTTTCCCTCCTCGCTCACTAGATCTCGGTGTCATTCGTAGCGGGAGAGAAAAAATTCCAGATCTACTTCTCTTTCATCGTTATGGCTCTGCTCGTGGAGAAGACCACTTACGGGCGCAATTACAAGGCGAAAGACTTATCCAAGGCCGATTTCGAACGGCTCGAGATCGAGCTTGTAGAGATTGAGATGTCATGTTGCATGGCCTGTCGCGCTGAGTTCGACCCTCCCAGTCGTTCAAAGGAGTGCGTATCTCCGACTCTCTCCATATTGCAATCTAGACTGTTGTCCTCATTGAAACCCTAACCTCCCTCGGTGTCGAGGTATGTTGGTGCTCTTACAACATTTTCTCCACCTAGGACCACGTTGCAACATGCATGTTTCAAGGACCACGTTGTTTCCACAATCGCCCGTGATTCCTTCGTTGCTTTTTCTTGGAAGAGCAAGACCCTCCAGGAGTACTGGTGGTGCACGGGGCTCTACCTAGAATGAGGTGCCTGTGGAGGCCCGAATCTCATTGTCGACAACAACAGTGATGCGACACTTCTTATCCATGAGGGAGTTCAGGCTGAGGGGGAGTACGAGAAGAATGGGAAAACTCCAGATCTGATTTCTACGAACAATGCAAAATTCTAGATTGTGGTTGGGTGCATCAGGGATAGCTTAAGCGTTGATCCGAAGAAGTATCAGAAGATGAAGGAGAGACTAGTTGGCGTCTCTAAGGAGACGACCAAAGCAGTGAAGAGGTTGTACCAAAAGCAATACAGTGGGACACTTCTTTTCTTTGCCATCAACGTCAATGACTCGGTTACAAGGAGTAAGTTTGATAAATTAAATGGTTGCCACCACTCTCTCCCCAATGGCCTAATGCGAGCCACTGATGTCATGATCACTGGCAAGGTAGCCGTTGCCTGCTGCTACAACAATGTAGGCAAGGGTACTGCCGAACTCAAGGCTGCTGACGCTCGCATTGAGATCGACCCAATATGCGCCCTTTAGGCCCTCATGGAAGGCCTTACCGTTCTCACGCTCGAAAACATTGTGTTTGAGGCCCACATTTTCATCTCCACAACCGGTTGGAACTCCTTTCAAGACTATCGGATCTCTCTTTGCAGGTCCCTAACAGTCGGAAATCATCTCTGTTGGATGGAAATCTTACTTATAAATCTTACCGGCACCTTCCTGCAGGCCACAAATTCCTGCCAACCGTAAATTCTGGCAATGACCATTATGGCATCCTCCGCTATTTCACATGCATGAATTGTGCAAACGAAAGGAAGCTTGTTACAGAGAAGTTCATTATTGGCTTGTTTGCAAAACAACTTGAGGAAGGTTATTACAGAGGCGAGAATGGATGTATCCTTGAATGGAATCCCAACAGTCAAACTACATGCCCTTCTTCGTCGGTTTTTTCCCTGCTGCCAAAAAAACTCTATGCAGGTCTTTCTCTATTTTTTTCCTTTGCCACCAGAACTTTTTCCTACAGTAGACTTTCCTTCGGATCCTTTTCCTGCATTAGTCCCTCTTTTGGAATCTTTCCTACAACAAACCCTCCGCAATGCAATAGACCTACCTCTGCAGTTTTCTCCTTTTTTTTCTCTAGGTCACACCCTGCAGCTTTTTCTGGAGGTTGTCTACTTCTTTGCAAACTCCTCTACGACATTACCTGCAGAAGCCTTCCACCTACCTACAGACACTGCCGAAACTGCAGTCAACTAGAGAGTTTTTCTTACAGGTTGTCTACTTCACTGCAAACTATCATGTAGCATTACCTGTAGAAGTCTTCTATCTACCTACAAATACTGCAGAAACTACTGTCAAAGACAACCGCAGTCTACTAGAAGTCAACTTTCCTGCAGATTGTCTACTTCCTTGCAAACTCCCTTGCAACATTATCTGTCGGAGTCTTTCGCCGACCTACAGACACTGCAAGAATTGTAATAAAAGACAACCGCAGTACAGGATGCAAACTTCAATTTCTACTTCACAGGATCTTCCTTGTTTATTGTTTGATGTTTTCAAATCCAAGTTAAGCATGATTTTTAACCATGTTTCAATTTGAGAGGGAGTGTTAGAAGTTATATTAAGAAATAATTTATTCCCGTTAGAAGTTATGATGATTAGATTTATTTCCTAATATAACTTTATTTCATTTCATATTTTAGATTTATTTTCTTAGATTAGATTTATTTCCTTTTCTATTTTAGACTTTCCTATTTCATGTTGTTTTCTTTGTCTCCAAATAATTAATATGGATTGATTGATTGGAGATACTAGGTTTCATATCTTTCCTTTCCTATTATATCTTTATTATTTTTTTTCTTATTCTGGAATTCATGTAAGAGTTATTTATACCCCATTTCATATCAATAAAAATATTCCACATTATTATGAATTTCAACAAACTCCATCACCCCTATTCGGTAGATCAATGGAATAAAATATCTTTATTTCTCCATTTTGAATCTTTAAAAATTAGCTCCTGCATCAAGATATCAAAAGCTTCAAGAAACTAAGGCCTGCAGCCACTATTTTCCAATCCTGTACTTGGAATGCAGTGAAACTATTAACATCTAGCATTTATGACATACATAATAGAAAATTTAATCTAATTTGCAAAATTACTATTGAAAGACGATAAAATATATAAAAATACGGAAAAAAGAAAAATTAAAAAGCCAACTACAAAAACATAGCATTTAAAATATTCCTGACCGTCAACATGTATTAAGAATGCACTAATTATATTATTTATTCAAGAGAAATTGTTAGTCAAAACACCAACTTACTGCAGTGTGCTTGATGCCGGTTGATTTTCCAACTAATTCATGTTCCTTAAGAAATAAGAGCTCCCCATGAACAGGAAGAAAATGTTGAGGCTTCACAATCCTGAGAACTTCCTCCTAAATAATTTAGAAGGATGCTAATATTAGAGTCATCCACAAGAGATGATCGCATTGACAGTGAAGGGAATTAAATTGACAATGTTAGCAGCAATAACTTTTGCAGTGAATAACGAGAAATGCATTAAACGAGCTCAGAAGTGACAAGGAGCTCCTAGAAAGATTAATTAATGACCCGCATGGAACTTACCAACTCTTCACGATAGCCATGTCCAGATGTATGCAATAGTTCATTTTTACCCATTACAACGGTGGGGCCAAGTTCTGAGATGCGGTTTAACATCTTCATGACTCGAGTTTCATTTCCAGGGATAACCTATATTTACATTGAAAAGGGAAAATAACATAAACAAATCATACTTGAATCATATCATGGCTTGAGAAGAACAAGAATAGCCAAGGTTTAGAAAATGAAATGCCAGCGTCCGCTTTAAATTTCTGTCAGTATCCAAGCTTAAATATAAAAATTCAGTAAGGTAGCAGCATTGCTTTCGTTCAGCTTTTTGGTATATTGAAAGACAACAAGAAAATCACCATTCAACTTTCTTTCAAGGCATTTTCTCCACACCCTCATTATGCATGCTTGCTAACTATACGAAGCTTAAGGTCATACTGGCGATTTTATTTTCTATCATCTCACATTTTTTAATTGGAGAGAATTTAAATGAAGAACTTCATTTATGGACTAATGAAATTTGACAAGAATTTGAGAGAATTTAATAAGTGATCAATTTATCATTTTGTGTAGAATTCATACGGATATATAGAAATCTTTAGTAGGAAATATACAACAATAACGAAAGCAAAAATAAGTATAAAATCAAGTTTAATTATGAAAGTTCATGTATAGGTGAGGTGACAAATAATCCCACGGATCACTGAGATGAGATGAAGTGAATAAGAAGGAGAACTACTAAGCTGGAATATTGATAGAGGCAAAGACAAACTTGAAGGAATTTGAATTGATGGATATCTGGATTGATTTTTCCGCACTCCTTCTCGAAGCAAATCAATAGATATTGTCCAATCTAAGCTTGCATGTCAGTTATTAAAATATTATCCTTGATAATCCTTTGGAGAGAATGTTTGCAAGTTACCCATTTATAGCAATGAATGAAGTAAGATTAGACCATAGCGTAGCTTTTCCTTCATAAAATGCCCATCACTTCAATATGTTTTGTTCTGTTCTTTTGCATGTAATTATGTGCGAAATTGATGGTCAACTTATTGAAATAATAAAGCCTCGCATAACTTTTCCATTGAACCTCTAAATCTTCCAAGGTATTTTTCAGCCATAAAAGTTTATAAATCCATAATGTCATAGATCTAAATTAAGCTTTTACATTAAATCTTACCATTATACTTCAGATTTTTTACTTCTCTTACACAAATTGTCTTTGAAGAATATGCAATACTCGAAAGATGACCTTTTATCAACCATAAAGCTTGCATATTTAGAATGTTAATAGGTTTCAAGTGAGATTTTCCCGTATAAAAATTTTGATTTTGATATTTTAATGAGAAAGCCTAGAATTGCTTATTTTAATTCAAGGAAATTTGTTGGGCATTTGTATGAGAAATACAAAATCAATACAAATTTTTATATAATAAAATCTGAAATTTTAATTATTATTCAATGACTATTTTGTTTAAATGGGAATTAGACAAGTAACAAGTCTGCATATAAATAAATATAAATTTACAAAATAAGTTAAATAAATAGATTATAAGAGTATATAAGACTATAATGAATAATGCCAACAATTTAGAAATATAAGTATAAAGCTACACTACGATTAGATTGATTAAACTAAACACACAAACGGCTGGCTAGGGTGAGAGTGACAGGTGGACACAGGTTGGACAACAGATGAGATGATTGATTAAGGGATGCTGCAGCAGTGGAGAGAGTTAGAAGGGTATCAGCAGTACCTGGGTATGTCTAGGGGCCGTAACTGCTTGTTGGAGGGGTTGGGATGAGTGGCTGCAGCAGTTGGAAGAGGTGGAGAAAATTGCAGCAAGGGTGAAAGGTCTGCGAGGGATTACAACAAGGTTTGGAAGGGGTCAGAGGGGTTTGAGACAAGGTTGGAAGGTATGGGAGGGATTACAACAGAATATGGAAGAGTGCCAAAGAGGTTAGCGGCAAGGCCTGAGTGGCTGGAAGGATGTTGGAGGGTTGCTGACTGAAGGTCAGCGAGCCAGGGAGAAGGAATATGGTGAGAAATGTGGAGATAATCACCAACTCGGAGCAAAATACAACAGGAGCACCACTTGACCTCGGATACATCCCTAGCAAGAGCGACACCTGAAGGTAGAAATCAGAAAGAAGAAATCGACAAAAAATAAACCTTAAAACACACAACAACGTACATATAATGCTAGAGAGAATAGGAGAGTTGGGAATAAGGGTGGTAGTTCCCGCCCATTGAATCAGTCGGTTGGTCCAATCTCCTATTGGATCGGCACCCTTGCTGAACTGGTTGAGCCGGTTTAGCTAAGCCACAACATCAGTCTCCCAGGGTTAGGATAGCTTCAACTTCATCCATTGCAGCTTCTACGTCTTTGTAGTGCGGTGTCAAGTCTGCAACATTGAGCGTGGCAGAAAAACTGTAGTCCTCTAGCAAGCAGATCTTATATGCATTATCATTATGTTTTTGAAGTATTTTGAAAGGCAAGTCTACTCTGGGCTGGAGTTTTTCGGATGCTCCTACTGGAATCACTTTTTTTTTTTCAACCGGATTCACACTAGGTCTCCTTTAAGGTTCACCTTTTTATTTGTCTTGTTCTATGCGACTATGCCTAGTACTTGTGATTCTGCTTAGTGAACTCTTTTTCAACCTCCTCGTGGAGTTTCTGAATCTCATGCACCGATTCCTCAACATACTAATCTGTGACGTTGGTACAAGGGATACCAATTCAAGGAAGGTGAGTAGGTTGCATCCGTACACAATCTCAAATAGAACAAATCTAATAGTCTTTTACTCATGATAGTGTTGTAAGCAAACTTGCAACATCTCAAAGAGATTTCCAAGGAACCTTACTACCTCCATCTGACAATCTGTCTATGGATGAGCTACGAAACTGAATTGAAGCTTAGTGCCTAATTTTTCTCCGAGTCCTCCAGAATGACTCAGGAACTTGACATTCCTGTATGAAGTGATGCTCCTGGATATTCCATGCAGCCTCACATTGTCCCTGAAATACAAGTTTATGACATGTAATGCATCCAGTGTTCGGTAGCAAGATACGAAACATGCCATTTTCGAGAATCAATCTACCATGCCCATGACTGAATCCTTAATTCGGTGTGTTCTCAGAAGAACCACCACAAAATTCATGATAACTTTCACCTACGGTGTCTCTAGTATTGGTAATGCAGTGTATAGTCATGTATTATGTCCCCTGGTTTTTGCCACATGACAAATCCGACATTGCTTGAGGCGCCACTCCACATCTCTCACTAGTTAGGGCCAAATGAAGTATTCACTCACGAGTGCAAAAGTCTTGGCCCTGCCAAAATTCCTTGCAATTCCTCTATTGTGGCTTTCCTGAACAATGAACTCCCTCAACGAACATCTAGGAATGCACAACTCAATTTAGTAGAACAAGTAACCATCTACCATGTAGTACTACCCGGTAGGTTTCTTCTAACACTTAATATTTTCCTAAAATCTTCGTCTGTCTCGTATAGCTCCTTTCTACCTCAGCGCCTGTGACTCAGTTCTGCATTGCAGTGATCAATATGTGACGACGGATCAGAGTATCTGATATGTGGTTCTGACTCGCTGCTTTGTACTTAAGCACGAACTGAAAACGACGCTAAAACTCCACCCAAGTTGCATGTCGACCCTTCAGTATGCTCTGATTGTTTAAAATTTTCAAGTTTTCGAAATCTGTGAATAACGTGAACTCGCTCGTCCGTAATGGCTCCAGTGCTCAATAACTCTTACAAAACCATAAAACTCCATTTTATGCGTCAAATATTTTCTCATGAAGTCATTCTGCTTCTCATTGAAGAAGACAATGGGGGGAGCTCCTTAGCTTAGCATTGCTAATATCCCCACGCCTGGTGCATCACACTCTATCCCAAACAACTGATTGAAATATGAAAATGCCAAGACTGGAGCTTGGGTCACATTTTCCTTCAGTGCGTTAAAACTATTCTGAGCTGCATCCGTCCACTAGAATTTCTATCCCTTCAAATGCTCTTGTAAGAGAAGCAGTGATGGTACTGAATCTCCCAAAGAATCGCCTGTAAAATGATGTTAGTCCTAAAAACTGCGTCTGCTCGGTAAAAGACTCTCACAATGGCCTCGATCTTTCTAGGATCCAACATAACGTCCGCACGATAAAAGTCAAAAAGCATATTTAAGCAGTCATAAATGACACTTCTTTGGATGGGCATATAGCTTTATTGCTCGCAACACCTTGAATAATCAACAATATACCATAATTTTGTCGAAGTATAACACAAAAATTTCTCAATGCGTGCTTGAAATACCTTATTCATCAACCTCTTAAAAGTGTTGGACGCGTTTTACACTCAGAAGGGCATCACTATCCATTTGTATAAATCATCCCGTGTCTTGAAAGCGGTCTTTCCGCTCATCCCCCTAGCCTCATTCGGATCTGATGAAACCCAATGTGAAAGTTGATCTTGGAAAAGAGGGTGGCTCTGTGCAACTGATTAAGAATCGTGCAAGTGAGGCATGGGGAATCGATATTTGATAGTAATTTTATTAATAGCTCAACTGTTAATGCACACCCGCCACAAATCGTCTTTATTGGGTACCATCAGAGCGAGGACAAGACACAGACTTGTACTCTCTCTGACCAACTCTCCTGAAATGAGATTTTGTACCCGTCGCTGCAACTCGTACTCCGCAGGTCTCGATCTTTAGATAGATTGATTTGCAACATTAATTTGGGTATGAGATCAATGATGTGTCGAATGTCTCTCAATTGTGACAATCCCTTGGGAAGACTGTTAGTCATCACATCCTGGAAGCCATGTAATAATGAATGTAGCAATACTTATATCTCACTCTCCTCCTCAGTGTTTTTTACGCCTCTCGCATCCTTAATAGGTAACAATACGATGCATTTCCCATCCTTTTTAAAAGAGTATCATTGAAGCCGTCATGTTGAGTATTGCGTTAAAACTGCCAAATCCTACTCCAATAGAAAATAACACGCGTCCATCAAAACCACGTCACGCCACACTTGCTCTAAGTGTCTTGTGAGTTATTTAAGGTATTCTATTAGTTCCCCTCCTGGCCTCCCTCCCCTTTTAACTCTCTTCTTATGAGTGCGAGTGTGTGAGAGGATAATGAGAAAGAGACATAGAGAACTCACCCTTGCAACTTATCTCTCGCTCTCTTATGTAATCTTTTATTTTCTCTTCTCTTCTATATCTTTTCTCTCTCCCTTTCTGTCACACACGCTCTCTCCCAAACTATGAACCTCTCTTTCTACTCCTTCCTTACAAATGAGAGTTAAAGAAAAAGAAATATTAGGAGTTGGAAAAGCAACAGACTGAAGAGAGAGAGAGAGAGAGAGAGAGAGAGTGAGATGGAGTGTGTGTTAGAGATTAGTAAAGTCGTATTTGTTGATAGCTCAAAGGAGAGAGTGAAAGATAAGAGGTAAGAGAAATAAAGATCAAGCAAGGAATAATGAGAGAGAGATTGATTGAGGAGAAAGTACTAAGGATATAGATATTGAGAGAGAAAGAGTGAGTGAGGGAGAGAGAATATTGAGAGAGAGCTAAAGATAAAGACTTAAGCAACAAGGAAAGAGAGAGAGAGGTTGATAGTGAAGGAGAGAGAGAATAGAAGGAGAGAGAGAGGTTAATATTTTGAGAGAGAGTGTGTGTGACAGAAAGAGAAGCAAGATAGAAGGGGAAACAGAGTGATAACAATGTTCTCTTTATCTACCTCTCTCTTCCGCAATCTTGCTCTCCCTCTCTCTTCTTAACTCTCTCTACCTCTGTCGCACTCTTTTTCTCACACTCTCTACCCTTCTCTCTCTCCCTCCCCTCCCTCCCTCCCTCCCTCCCTCCCTCTTTCTCTTCTCTATATTTCTCTCTCTCTTCCGCTTCCTCACACTCTCTCTTTTTGTCCTTTCCCACCCTCTCTCTGATTCTCTCGAAAACTGCCAAATCTTACTCCAATCCCTTTTGATCCCCAAATAAAAATTCAACTAAGCACCACTAATCTAATTGTATCTCATTTCCCCACTTCAACCGAGTAAAGAAATATGATTGAGGAAGTTTTCACCATTGACGCAAACCGTCGATAATTAAACTACAAACTTTTCCCTTCACAATACACTTGGTGCAAAAGATATTGTACCGCGACCATGACTGATCTCTCTCTGGCTCTAACTGCAGAACTCTTCGTATAACTAACATATCTCCCTCTTCCCCCTGCGCTGAAGTTCTTCCTATGGACTATCCTTTGATTCCTCATCCTTCGCCTTCTCGATGATGCCTTGATATATGAATGAAACAATTCAGCTCGTGGCACAGCTAAGGCTGTGTCCGTAGTCGTGGCATCTAAAACACTTCCTGCCAGGTATTGTACTAGGCAAACTACATTTTTTCACTTCTTTCCACTCAGATCTGTCTTATCACCCCCTATGTTGTCCTACCAACTCCTTCAGAGGTACCCATGTGGGTCGCTGTAGAATTAGTTGTAGGTGACTGCCTGATTGAGGACTACTGTCTAAATAAGGATTGTTGCCTGCTCTATTTCCAATGTATTTCCACCTTTAAGGCTAAGATTTGGACATCCCCTAGTAACCGGTGTGGCTACAACTACACAATCATGCTAATAATGGGCTTCTAAATAAGGCCTCTGCTTAGGCCACCGCAGCAGCAGACATGCTGGGGAATCACAACTCATAATTTTAACTCTGACGATATAATCATAAGGTATAAAACTGATTTTAACGATACTTGATACTTTCATTTCCTTACTCTTACTTCCATTTCGTGATTTGACTAATACTTCGTGCATTATTCGTTTCTAGTAGTTGCTGGAGGAGCTGAACTTGTGTTGGAAGTGTCCTAAGTGTCTTGTGAGTTTCCATAAGAATTTTAGCACTAAGGGCCCGTTTGGAGCAGCTTATTTGGTGCGATTGCATTTTGAAAACGCACCTGACATGTTTGGGTAAACTGCGTTTTGGCAACTTATGCGTTTTCAAAACACAGAAAATAGAGTTTTCACACTGCACCTATCTAGATGCGGTGACAGCTTATTGGCAACGGTCTGACTTTTCCAAAAAATAAAAATTTGTAATAGCCACCGCGCCTAGCTTGTCAGTAGATTATTTTTAATCAGCTTATCAACAGATTATTCAATAAGCTGCAGCTGCCCCAAACAGACCCTAAATCATTAAAAGAGGTAAGGAAATTATAAGTTTTAGAAAGAAAATAGAAGATATTTAGCAACTTCAGAAAGGCAGATTTTTGTTGGGAAGCCTATTTGAGGTAAGAATGTTACAATTTTGGGTTAAATTACTTTTTGAGCCGAAAATTTATAAAATCCTAAGATATTTACAGATTTTAGGTTGTTTACATAAGGTAACAAGTATAAAGCAAGCTTGTAGAAGATCGTCGTAGGATGGCATCGTAAATTTTAGGTAACATAATCCTATGCTATTTTAAGAATAATAAATCAATTTAACAGAAATCACTTGAATCTTAAAGCTTAACATTATTTTTTAGGCTATTAAGATCAACATAAAAGTCACCGCAAGCTACAGTTATCTATCGAACATTAAGATTTTAGCATGGTAACCTAAGTAATTATACTTCTAAATTTCAATAATTTTCTTTATTTCAAATTGTATGTTTGATTCTATGTATGATCTAGTTTAGTTAGATTCCTTACATTGGTAGATTAGAAAAGATATGCATGAAAAAAATGATATACAAGATATGCATGAAAGATATGTATGAGATGCAAGACATGTATCATGATCTGCAAGATATGCATGACAGAATAGATACACCTGATAAGCATGATGAAAAATGATATGCATGATATAAATAAGAATATGCATGATATGAAAGTTATGTATGATAAATAGTTACATAACAGAGTAAATATGCAAGTTAGTAGATACATAAAATTATCTTAACATAATTTATGTTATAAGTATAATGTATGTTATAAAGAATGAAATAACTTATATATGAATGCTTATATGCGCATGTTCAGAGAAGGATTTCACCCCCTAATTGTACAAAGAGGGAACGCCAATGAACCCACATGCTTAGAGTTTTTCTACCACCCCAGAAAATTTTGATAGCTAAATAACTAACTGTTGTGTCGATGTGATAATAAATGATAAAGACGAGTAGACTAGAACTTATCTTCTCAGACAATTATGATATTTACATTGCTAACTGTTGTGCCGACGTGATAAAATCGATTAGAAGCGGATAAGGGTCTTTTCACCCTAAATAATTGCGATGTGTAGATCGCTAACCGCTGTGCCAATGAGAGTCGAAGAGACAATATCGATCAAGAGTATAAGTTTTTGTTGACGATGATCCTCACAGAGACAGAAATGTATGTAAATAGTATAAATTAAAAGTAAAGTTAAGATAACTGCATAGACAAAATTAACGTATGTTCATTTAGAAAAAAGCCATTGATGTATGCATTAACATATATAAGATTTCTTATAAAATTTTAAAAGTTTAGCATATTAAAAAATTTCTTATAGAGATATAAAAGATCAACATGCATATTGTATTCCTTTCCTTGGATTACTGCATTTTAGAAGCGTGATTGCTCATGAGTTATCTTTAGATGACTCATTATGTTGCTTTAATTTTACTTTTAAGTTTTAAGCTTTGAAGAAGATGAATTGAAGAAGAGCAAATGCATATAAAAGCGAGAACAATAAACAAAAATATATACATTTTTACTTGTTAATTTTAATTCTTTTCTTTAGTAGCTCTTTCACATGTTATTTACATATTAAACTACTTGTGATGGAAACAAAATAAAAGAAAATTTATTTCCATCGTCCGACCGTGCTTTCCTTTCTTGATTAATTCCAAGCCCCGGGTTGGGTCGTAACACTATCCCCCCTTCAACTCTCCAAATTACAATCGAGGGAAATCTCCCCCTGAGTTCCAACATCAATATTCACGAGCCATCTGTTGAAGCCAATGGATCTCCCGCTGTATCTCGTCACATATAGTTTCCAACATGTATTTTCATGACAACATGATAAGAGTTTGGGTTTGGAATGGGTGGATAAGAATTGGAATTTTTTTTTTCTTTTGGGGGGGGCGGTGGGGGTAAGGCAGATGCTAGAAAACCTTAGAACAAGCTAATGTTAGACTAACTCTGATACCAAATGATACCGAAAAAAATCTAAAAAGAACATATCATGAATATTATTGCAAAAAAATTGAAATGAATCAAAACAAATGTCCTTGAAACTGGACAAAAGACCATTAAACAGACAACTGTTGCCTAGGGTGAGAGCAACATGGGTGAACGCCAGTTGGACAACAGGTGGGATGATCGGTTAGGGGATGCGATAACAGTGGAAGGAGTTTGAGGGGTGTTGATAGCAACTGGGTATGGTGGAGGGGTTGCAGCTGCTTGTTGGAGGGGTTGAGACGGGTGGCTGTAGCGGTTGGAAGAGGTGGAGAAGGTTGCGGCAAAAGTGAAAGGTATGGGAGGGATTACAACAAGGTTTGGAAAGGGCCGGATAGGTTTACGATAAGGGTGGAAGGTCAGTGAGGGATTACAACAAGGTTTGGTTAGAGGAGTGAGCAGCAAGGCCTAAGCAGCTAGAAGGGCGTTGGAGCGTTGCCAATTGAAGGTCAATGAGCCAAGGAAAAGGAATACAGTGAGGAATCATTGAGATAATCACCAACTCGAAGCGGCAAACAACCGAAGCACCACCTATTCGAGGATATAAGTCGTAGCAAGGGAGACACTTGGAGGAAAAAACCAGAAATCAGCAAAAACTAAACCCTAAAACACACAAGAAGTGTAAATATAATGCTAGAGAGAATAGGAGGGGGAGACAGAGCAGTAGTTCCTGCCCATCGAATCATCCAGCCGGTCCAACCTCCGCATCATAATAATAAATATTTTTCAATAGTAAGAGAGAAAATTAATAAATATATGATATACTTTTATAAAATTTAATGTGAAAATCTTAAATGTATCCAATGATTTAGGGGGAAGGAAGTAAAATTGAAGACTATTTGACAAAACAAATCATTTAAGACTGAGGATGGTACCTACATTTTCTTATACCAATCAAACTTTATTACAAATTACTTATGATTTATCTCTAAATTTGAAAATATTGATCATACTGAAATGAATACCACAGGTTTTTTGCCATGCTTACATTTTATTAGATAGGATATTGAGCAGTAAAGCGAATGCAAGTAAAATGAATTATATAGAAGTGCATACATTTACATGTTGATTAAGGAAATTCATCTACTTACATAATAATTGATAATGCTAAAATAATAGCACATAAAATGATTGTACGTTCGCAAGTTGGAAAAATGATATTAATATTGTAGTGCTTTAAATGATACAATTAGAAAATATTCTTGTTGATTGTATTATAAAAAAAATGAAACAGAAAACATGATCTTCTCTTGTGATGATTTCCTTCTCATTCATTATATTCTTCAAACCTTTCA
Organism: Phalaenopsis aphrodite; assembly: GCA_003013225.1. Lineage (NCBI taxonomy): Eukaryota > Viridiplantae > Streptophyta > Magnoliopsida > Asparagales > Orchidaceae > Phalaenopsis > Phalaenopsis aphrodite. Next base: position 6,461,901 of record NEWO01000002.1, on the reverse strand, counting down.
TGTTGTCATTGCAGCAGCGTATCCCCATGATATTAATATACTAAAAACTAATGGAAACAAAAGAGACCACGAATATCAGCTCCCCTATTTTCTTTCATGTATCAGATGTTTGTTTGTGAACAACCAACTGAACTTCTAACTTTCTAATGACAAGTTGCAATCATCCAACCGTTGTTGATGTGTTTTTAGATTGTTATTCCCAACTAGCATTTAGTCATTGCTTCCAGCTGGTCGGTGCAGATTGGACGTTTAATTGTTAACTGGTGACAAAAATAAAATTGATTTTAAATCCATGCCATCCAATTTTTACAGATTAATACAAATTACCCGTATATATAGCTGCCAAACAATTTTTATGGTAAAATCCTAACGCATTTGCATACTAAATGTTTATTTGTGCAACAGTAATTACAGCACAACAGCCCCTCAGGTAGGTTCCATATTCTCCTTACAGCATGTAAGTGTAATTATGAAAATAAAGGCACAAAATATTGACAAATCATTATATGAAAAAAAAAACTGAAAAAGATATTTGAAGGCTACCTTAGCTGAATATAAAATTACATCCTCCTTAGTCAGTTTAAGAGAATGACTACCTCCAAAGGATGCTAGATTTAGAGCAGCTCGCGGCTCTGCCTGACACAATATTGTGCACGGTGAAACTTTACCTATACCATTGCAGATAAAGACTGCTGCATCTCAAATTTTCTGGCTATGTAATTAAGAATATCATCTTACCTGAGAGCCAGTTGTAACAATTAATAAACCATTAGGTGGATAGGCATCGATGTCCTCCACTTTCACCTACAAATCAGTACACCAGTTTACTTATCTACATAACAGTTTTAGAAATAGATAGAATAAATAAAATATAATAAAAAGATTTGCAAGAGAAATGATACAGAACAACGTGTACCTTGGCCCGCTTAAAATTTTATGAGAGTGCCAAGGGCTTTTTTTTTTTTATGTTAAAAGTGTGAAATAGAAATGGGAAGAAAGAGGCTTCAGCAGCTGTCTTTTGGTTTGCGAGAAAGGGAAGCGACTTTCCCCTTTGGAAGTGGCTGGTTAAATTCCTAGCTTTTTGACTTTGGGCTTTTCACATTCACACTTCCTAAAAACGTTGTTCATAACAATTTTATACTTTTAAAATTTTAGTGATGCTTGCACACGTACAAATACACATGTTCATACTCAAATACAAATTAGTTTACTATAAAATATATTGTATATGTATTATATACACAATGACACTAATCAATCCATAATCCATTAATTAAGCCAAATAACAGACATTGAAATTTGCAATATATATCATATTGGATGGTCTATTATTAATTTAAATAATATAATATGTACAATAAAAAATATAAATATATATATAAATTATTAATAATGTATAATTTATCTTAAAATATTATTACATAGTTGTTATGTAAATGTGGCTTTAAACAGGCATGTCTATAAATATATTAAATTTATTGGATTTATTCGGTACTTCTCCTATCCAACCAGATAACAGAAAATACGAAGCTTTGTTTAGCTGTTCGAATAAAACAACTTTTTTAGAAATGATTTCCTCAACTAGTAATTTGAGAAGTAGTACTTGTCGTTTCCTCAAGCGTATGGACAACCAAATAGGCTTAAGTGCATGTGCATACAGGAAGGCATACTAATAGGCCTCTTAAATGGACGCGTCCTAGTTCCCAAACCATGCCTCACCATTTTGCTTCTATAAAGCAGCAGCAACAACAACAACAACAAGACTTTAGCCCACTAAGAGAGATCGGCTACATGAATCCTTTTTCTCCATTGTGTTCTATTGAGTGTCAAATTTTCATTTAATTAAAATAAATTAAGATCATTTTTATACATTATGCCCAAGTCTTTTTAGGTTTACCTTTGACTTTTTTAACATAAGTCGAATCTAAAACATCAACTTTCCTAATCAGATCATCAAATGGTCGAAGTTTAATGTGACCAAACCATCTAAGAAGACTCTATCTAATTTTGTCCACCACTGGAGCTACACCAACCCTATCATGGATAAATTCATTTCGCAATTTGTCTCTAAGTGTCCAGTGTCCAGTCACTCATCCATCTGAGTATTCTTATCTCAACAACACTTAACTTTGTTTTATGATTCTCATTTAAAGGCCAACATTATGCGTCATAGAGCATTGCAGGTTTCACCACCATCTTATAGAACTTTCCTTTCATTCTAAGCGGAACTTTTCTATCACACAATATGCCTGAAGCATTCCTCCATTTCAACCAACCAACTTGAATTCTACTAATAATATCCCGATCTATATCACCATCACTTTGAACAATAGACCTGAGACATCTAAAGCATTCACATCTTTTAATGATTTGATCAACCATAGTTACAACTTTGCCATTAGAGCTACTCTAAAATTTTATTTTGTAATAAATAAAAAAGTTAACTTTGTTGGCAACGACACCTACTGTGCAGGTGTCGCTCAAGTGAGATCACACTGCTCATGGGAGTGTTAAGATAAGGATATTTCCACGTCTCCTTTCATTCGAAGCCAGCGAGAGAGAGGGATGGTGGGAAGCCAAAGAGAGGAAGAGAGAAAGCCAGAAAAAGAACAAGAGGAAAGAGGAAGAAAAATAAGAAAAAAGAAGAAATCAAGGAAGAAGAAGAAGCAACAGTAGAGGGAGAAGAAAAAGATATGGGAGGAGAAGGTTACCTTTAATTATGACATAATCCTCGCATGAAAGAAACTGGAGAGCGCCTCGGTCGAGTGCCATGAGCAGCAAAGGAAAGAAGGAAGAAGAAGAGGAAGCTCGTTTGGCTACTTGGAGTGCTCGAGCGGCTCACCTAAGCCGTTCGCTTTTGCCATCAACAATCCTTAAGCCGTGCAAAGACTTCCCTAAGCAAGCCTAGAAAGAAGGGGAGGCATGCTTGTCCTAGCTGTCATGCGGCTTGCAGAGGAAGGAGGCAAGATTATACTTGTTGTGCGGCCCACAGAAGATGAAGGAGAGCTCCTGCAGCTTGTAGGAAGCTCGATCAAGAGCTTGGAGAGGAAGGAAGGTTGCTTAGATATAAATACCACTGGAGCTACATAGTAGAGGGATCCATCCTGCGTGCGTGAAGTGCTGGACCGAAGCCCATATGTTTGGTTCGAATGAATTACGGAAGAAAGAGATCTTAAAAAGGTAAAATATTAAATTTATTTAAGTTATCAATTGTAATTGATTTAAATTAAGTTATAAAATGTCATTCCTAAACAAATCAATTGATTTTCAGAAAAATCCTAATGTTGATTCTTACAATTTTAGGTGATTGGTGAGAAAGGTAAGGCAAAAAAAAAGAGGAAAACTTCAGGTACAAAGTTAAATTTGCAAAAATTAATTAATACTTTCCTTTTAAAATAATGTTAAAAAAATAATTAAGGATCCTAAATTTAAAATTTAATTATATAATAAGTTGATATTAAGTAGTTATGCAAACAGAAAAATTTTAGAAGCTTAAACATTAAAAGAAATTGAATATTCCTACATATATATGTATATATGTTTAGCTAATACAAATACATATATATGTATATTTTTATATTTTTATAGATAAATAAATAGCTATTAAAATAAAGAAATTATAAAAATAATGATAAAAAATCTAGAAGCAATAGGAGGAAGATTAGCATTGAACAAGAAGTTGACTATATTTAAATTGTTATTATAGGTTTAACCTAAGGACTAGACTGACCTGAGAAAAGGATAGCAGACGACACCGTTGAGGTGGATAACGTGTTTTTATTTTATAATAGTTTCGTTGATTTACACATGATTTGACGGTTTCACAGCTTTTATTTCTGAAATGCAAAAGTTCAAGTTTCCTTTTAAAAGTTAAATGTAAGTTTTTTTTTAATATTAAATGGAAGATAAAAATGAATAAAATATGACATATACATACATATGTGAGTCAACCATTGATGGTAATGACAGGGGAATGCAATGTACCAATGCACAAAATGGAAAGGGAAATGAAAATATAATAGAAAAAAGGTGTCTACCTTTATGGTGAGTTGGAAAAGATTAAACATGTTTTTATAAAGTATAAGTTTAGACGATGACTCCCAATTATGATGACTCCCAATTATGAAAAGTACAATTTAAATAAATGAAAGAAAATGAAATTATTTTTTACTGTTTTCTTTTATCGCACATCTTTTACTGTTACCACACTTTTACAAAATATAAGTTGCTAAACCCAAGGAGTACGATACAGATGTTGTGGAGTGCAAGCTAATAAGTACTGCAATTTAGTTTATTTTATGTAAAAATGTAAATGTTTAAATATGAACAATCTATTATAAATATAAGTTTTAAGAACTTGAATGGCTCTTTTGTGTTTTGGATTTTAACTCCTATGATGAAATAAAACTGTTAGATAGGGTTTCGTTCGTCTGACCGTCAGTTCTTGCCTTGGTAATTCCAAGCTCATCGAGCCAGGTCATGACAACATTGCATTTATTTAGTTTTAGTTCTACTCAAACGAAGACCTTTAGACTCCAATGCAAACCTCCATAATTAAAGTTTTTCTGAACTCTTTCTCTAGTCTTATCCACAAGAAGGATATCATCAGTGAAAAGCATACACCAAATGAATTTCCAGAGAAAAGTAGGGGAATAAAAGGGATTTCTATATAATGCATGCAACGACTTCCTCAAAATGAAACTAGAATTTACACAATTTTCATATTTTGTGTTAATTTTTACGATGAACTTGTGCAAAAGTATAATAACAGTATGCATAACATACTAAAGTTGAAGGATCCAGTGGAGCCTTTCCATCTCTGAAAGCAGCATCTAAGTAAGTCCTCAAGGACATGCCCACAAATACCTGTAGCACGCATGAACACAAAGTGATTGAATGCGTCAATGTAAAATAAAAACTAATTACAAAACCAAATCATGCAAAGAAACTTACCAATTTTCTACCAGTTAAATCAGCAGCAGCTTTCACACTACCAATACGATGTATATTAGATGCAAACTGGGTCGTTATAACTCTTCCTTTAACAGATGAAATATGCCTTAACAACGATTCTGCAACAACAGCCTCACTTAAAGTTCTTCCAGGGGAAAGGACATTAGTTGAGTCGCTCATCATCTGGAAAGTTCACAATAAGAAGTTTATTTTTTTAACTTGGTTCTCAACATACAATGCATAACAAAGTAAGGTGCAAAATCCAGCTTAATAAAAATGAAAGATTGATAAGAACTTCAAGGTATTGCAGCAACAGAAATTGAAGTCAGTCAGTCAGATTATAATAAGATGCCTACAAATGGCCATTAGTTATCAGAAAAATATATCAAAACAAACACCACTAGATACAAGTAGACAAAATATTTGCATGATGTAAAAAAATATATATAATTGACCAATACAAAATGTGAAATTTTATAAATTTCCTCTCGATCATATTAAGAATATGTAAAAATTGGATATAAATTTGCAATTCAATTTTAATCTTATCTTTGCCCATTTTTGGGTATCATCATCTCCATGTACAAAGATGTAAACTTCTCGATCATCATTTCCACACTATCTCACAGAGATTGATGAAATCCTGGGCATGTCTAATCAATTTCATCAAAATATAGAAGAGATGCCCTGCAATAAAAAACCTTCTGGTGCACAACTGAACATAAATAAGGATGCATACCGACATAAATCTTAAATTTTTTTTTCGTTTTTCTGAAGGTAAGACAAGAAAATTCTTCGGGGTGTTAAAGAACATTAAAGTTTGCACGTCACAAGGGAATAAAATAACACCAAATTGTTTCAAAGACCGGCAACGGCAAATATCAGTCAAGAAGCAAAGAAGGATGGCAAAGGGCATCATTTAAACTCAATTCTTTACTCATGGCCCATCAAATCAGTAAGTAATTTGAAGTGATCCTATAAGGGTTACCCCTTCAATACTAGTCTACCGAACACAGCTTAAAAAATAAAGATTATGCCATGAACAAATCCAGGATTAACATTCATCGTGATCATAACCATCAGGCCTTAGCCAAATTAACGGCTTTACAGATAAATGTTCATCTTAACAAGTTTCACATGAGGCGTTGAACTGTAAGCCAATCTTAATTCAATGGTCAATGGCATCTTAATGAAATACTAAAAAAACATGCAAAATAGCTTTTTCCTGCAGTGCCACAAGTTGAATTTTACAGTAGCATATAGATCACATTATAACACACAGACATTGGATAGAACGAGTACTTCCTTCAACCAAAAGCTTCAGACTGCCTAGCAACCCTAACAAGCTAAAAATAATTAAGAAGTTCATTTTTACAAACAGAAGATACAATGGATGTACTGTAGAAACAACATTCGAGAGCAAAGCGTCATTTGAGTTCATAAGAAGTTTTCTAACATCGAAAAGAAAAAGAAAACTGTAAAGAATGCAACATTGCCAAAACTTACTAAAGTCACTCCTTCTTTAGAAAGCTCCTCCAATGCTTCACGATCAAAAGCTTTCCCATCCAAAGGAGATTCATCAATCTGTGATATATTTCCCTAATTACCCATCCACATGATATTTTATTGATAGATGATCCGCTAATATTGTAGTTTTACCTTCCAGTCACCGGTATGAAAAACTGTACCATCTTTGCACCGGAGGACTAAACCACAGCAATCTGGGATAGAATGAGTTACTCGGAGCGGCTCCACTTCAAATGGTCCCGCCAGAAATTTCTCCCTACATTTAAAAACCTTAAGCCTGGATGGAATGAAAATTCCAAACTCCTTCAAACGCTTCTTGATGAGCTGTTGGAAAACATAAAAGGTTTTTGTTTTCATTTATTAATCAAAATTAAAGTATTAAAAAGCCATAACGTTCTGTACATTGCACATAGGTAGTGTGGAGCTTCATTGGTAGTACCTCCATTGTGAATGACGAAGCATAAACTGGAGTATTGGAATCTAGAGCTGGAATAACCTGATTCAGCAGCCAAAATGAAAGCAGAAACCATAATGATAAAAAATCACTGGCGAACAAATACACAATAGTACGCTAGCCTATTAACAAAACTTGAACCATGTAATAATAACTAATAGCCGTAGTTTTGCAAGTAATGGCACGAAAATTTGCAGTCAGAACAATAACCAGAAGCATGACATGAATCACATGCAGTGTATACAAAACAAAAACAAAATAATTATGAATCAAATATTTAACGTATCAAAGGGATTTCATATGAAACACCTCAAGTAGAATGAAGTTGAACTCTTAAACAATGAGACGTCTTTCGATGTAATATTGGAATTTCATTAAATACTGTGAGGCCACTAGGATGGGTGACCTCATGAGAAGTTACACCAATGGGCAAAACTGTGAGGCCACTAGGCCAAAGCGGATAACACCATGATGGGTTAGAGTTCGGGCTGTCGCAAATGGTATCAGAACATAACACCACCGGAAGATGGGAAGTACGTGTCATAAAGGGTAAAGTGATACGCCATGGGAGCCACCTCTTGAATCCTGGATAAGACAAAGTGCAACATGATGAGAGCCACCTCTTGAATCTGTAGGGGCCAAATCTAGAGCCTTGTTTGCCTGTTAAATAATTTTGGGTATAAAGAACTGACGAGGACGTCAACTACTTAAGTGGGGGAGATCGTGGAACCCCTTAAGTAGAATGAAGTTGAAGCCTTAAACATCGACGTGAATTTTAGTGTAACGGTGGAATTTCATTAGAAGCTCCAAAGTTAAGCATGCTTACATGAGAGCACTTTTAGGATGGGTGACCTCTTAGGAAGTTACACTAATAAGGCAAAACATAAATGAAACATGATCTAACTTCAAAATCTAGGATAAAGAAGACTTGAAGGTATAACTATGAATAGCATTGGTTCAAAATTACTCAGATATTATCACTGAAGGTTCACAGGCTTGGTTTAATTGATTCATATTAAGATCGGCTTAGAAGCGCACAACAAGACTCTAATGCAGGCAATGGTGAATCCAGCTCTCCACAAGAGCAAATTTGAGCTCACTTTGAAAGAAGGACACCCCAAGACACAAAAAAGAATGGATAGATGCAAGCATCCATGTATTGTTGCAATCAATTCCAAAATTTTGACAGCCTACACATCCAGAAAGTTTGACCCTTTCATCCTAAGATGATTACACAATGTCATATCATATCAATGAGTTGCCTCTAAAAGCGAGACTTGGGTTAGCGGGAGCTTCAAGTTTAAATTTGGTTTACTTTAAAGAAAAACTTTTTCAGCATGGGTTAAAGTAGGATCAACTTCAGTAAAGGTCACATTCATCCCAACTAAATAGTTGAGGACAAGAGCTTATGGAGTATGCTAGCCCAAAAGTAGAGACTAGAATTTATGGCATAAGCTGGCAAAGATCAAAATAGAAACTCAGAAATGTTAGCCAGGCAGGAGAAAAATAGATGCTTGAAGCATTTAAAGGCCTAAACCAAAGACATACACTAGCCTAGGTCTAAATCCAAATGAATGCCCATAGATTTTGTCACAATCCAACCAGGGAGCTTAAAGTTACCAAAACAAAAGCACAGTCTAATGAAGATTTTAAATTTCAGTTACTAACATTAACTAACTGAAAATAACTATTCAACTTAATTCCTATATTAGTAACTTCCAATAAATAGAACGATCCACTAAAAAAAGAAGTACAATTAAATCAAAATTAAAGTGTTCTGTATACTAAACTGCCACCATGTATATGACTAACATAATATGTGTACCCTTACATATATGACAAACAATCTCTTCTTTCACTCATTTTTAAGATGATGTTATTTCCCTAATATATTATTTAAAATTATTGTAAGTTATCAACAACTCAATACATACATAATACTTTCTAAATTACGAATACAATATGCATGTTTTTAAAATTTAATATACCAGTTTAAGAATCATTTAGTAAATTATTTATTCAAAAATAAATACGTAGAAGATTTTAAAATGTTTTATTATAAAGTAATAACAATATTATATCTTCTCAATATCATTTTACATATTACATCCATCACAGAAACACCATGTAAAGTGAATTATTTAAGATACTTCAATATCACTATTTATTTTATTTTATGTGTGCAATAATTTAATGTCTCCAACTAGTATAATAAGAGGGTAAAATTCATCAATAGCATTTCATTCACATTTTCATATCATATAATATAACTTTTATAACAACTAGTGTATATGATAAAAAATTAAACATATTAAGAGATATATGCGATATTTATTTCAATATTTAAAAAAACAGATAAATAATTATTAAATTTATAATATTAATATATCTAAATGAATAACAATATTATCTAATTCACTATATTTAGAAGGACTAAAAATATTGTTATAGCTACAAAATGAGTACCCACCTCAATATATGACTTGTTTTTGTCTTATTGCACCTTAGCATTTATTTCCTTTAATTTTAAGCCTATAATAACAATTAAAATATTTATGTTAATAGATTTTAATGAAATTATTCAATTAACAATTATTAACGATTCTAATACTTCAAATAGAATTAGCATATTATTTTTATTAGAATATAAATCGTACAAAATTTATCAAAAATACATAACTTGCATTAAATTTCCTTTACTCTGTCCTTGGTATTTAATATAAATTCTATTTACTTTATTTCTGTTGTCACTTTCATGCCATAGTTATAGTCATTACAATTCTATATATTATATGTACCTTTATTACTAATTGTCCTCATTATTTACTTAGTTTTTTCATTCAGTCGAATATGTAAATCTTATTCAATTACTTTCTACTTTTATTAATAGAAATACTGCAAACTAATTTAATATCATCAATAAATCCCTATTTTTTAATTTCAAGTTTACGTATAATGTAATGTTATATTTAAATTAAAAAATACAAATAATTATAATTAGATTATTATCTTTAAATTTTATTCAAAAATTATAAAAAATGTTTTAATAATATGAATCTTTTAATACAAATTAAAAATATAGTATACTAAAATAAAACAACATGTTAACTTTATTGTATTTCAAAATTAAAAAGAAAGAAAAAAGATGCTTCCCTAATTTATTGCATAAATGCTTCACTTAAAACTCATCGTTAAAACTTATGAGAAACTTGAGTGCTTGTTTATTGCTTCTCCTTTCCTCCTCATTTTTCGACTTACTCATCCACATCTCACACATTAAACTATCTTCACTAATTTTTAAATCCTTCACAAAATCCTAATAAAATTTATATTAGGATATAAGGGTTTATATAATTACCAAAGAAAACATAAATAAAACTTACCTAGATCTTGACGGGAGGATAAGAATAAAAAGCTCTAGCCATCAAGTCCACACACAAATCCATCGCTTACGTTTGAATCCTAGTCACTTGCCCTCACACATGCTTCACCTGGTCTCTTCCTCCATTATCATCCCTCACACAACTCGCGACACTCAAGCCTATATGTCGCTCACCCACCCTTGCCCTACGCTCGATTCAGGTATCTCTCTCACTCGTTTGAGCTCCCTCTTCCCTATGCTTGCTTGCCCAACCAAGATGAGAATGGATGGCCGAATGATGGAAATCAATTCTCTGTTATTCTAAGCCTATAATTAACAATTTAATATTCAAATAATATATGAAAGGACCACCAAAGAAAGCAATTAAAATTAACAAGTAGAAATTTGTACATTTCGTTTGTTGTTCCCGTCTTATATACACATTTTTTCCTCTTTTATTCATCCTGTTAAAATGTTTAAAACTTAGAAATAAAATTAAAGCAACATAGTGAGTTATCTAAAAATAACTTAGGAGTAATTACACTTCTAAGCTACAGTAATCTAAAGAAAAGAATTCAATATGCATGCAGGTCTATAACAAATCTTATAATATATTAATTTTTCATGTTTTTATAACTGATATATGTTAATGCGTCTATAAATGACTTTTTCTAAAGAAAAATATTCAATCTTCTATAAACATATACTTTAACTTTACTTTTACTTTATACTTTACATACACATTTGTCTTTGTGAGGATAACCGTCAACAAATTTAACACACCCTTGGTAAATATTGTCCCAACGACACAGCGGTTGACAATCTACATATCGCAAATTGCCTAGAGTGGAAAAACCCTTTCCTAACCTAAACCAATATTATTCCGTCGACACAGCGGTTAGTAATGTAAACATTAAAATTGTCTAGGGAGGTAAGCATCGGTCTACTCGCCCCTGACCGATATTAACCCATCGGCACAACGATTAATGAACTATCACAATTGTATGGGGTGGTAGATAAACTCTACGAGTGCAAGTACACTGACATCCCCTGCCTGTACCGTTAGGGGTTGAACTTTTCTGACCATGCAAATATAAGCATTCATATATAAGCTATTTCATTCTTCATGCATACATTATTCTGAGCATTTTTATGTAATCTACTAACATGCATACTTACTTTTACTTTGTTGCATCTCCATAGCATTCATATATATATCTCATGCATATCTCTTACCCATGTCATGCATATCATTTTTTATTGCGATTATCATGTGTATCAATCCTACTATTTCTATCTAATACATCATATCTATAATATATATCATACCTCAAACAGATATCTTTTAAGCATATCTTTCATATCTACCAATATGAAGAATCTATTGTAATATAAATCTCACTGAACTGTAGCATACAAGTAATCAAAATACATTTTCAAATAAAAAAAATACTAAAATTTAGAAATATAATTATTCACCTCAATTATCAAGAGAATAATTAGTTGATCGTTGGATAACCTTTCCATTGATTTATATAATCTAAAGAACAAAATTGAACTTTAAGATTCAACCAATTTCCGCAATCAAATTATTCATCTTAATTTAGCATAGAATTATTTATATGGATTTACGGAGCCATTCTACGTCAATCTTCTACACGCTTGCCACGAACTTGTCACCTCAGGTAAACAGCCAGAAATCTGTAAATATATTAGGATTTTATAAATTTTTTGTTCATAAAATAATTTAACCAAAATGTAACATTCTTACCTCAAATAGGCTTCTCAACACAAGTCAGCATCTCCAAAGCTGTAAAAAAATCTCTCTTCTTCCTATCTTCTCAATCTTTCATTCAACTTTACTAATTTTGTTTTAAAACCCCTATGGAAACATGCACTCCGCTAACGACAATCCCGACATAAAATCAGCACCTCTAGCAACTATCGGAAACAAACAATACACAAAAAAGGGGCAAAACTTAAAATGAAAGCAAGAAGAAGGAAATGAATGTCTATAATAGCACAAAATAGGATTTTGTACTCATCGATTTCACCCCGGAGCCCTAAAATATCGTTTGCGGCTCTGTAGAGGCCTCTCAGTTGGGACGACTATAGTAGTCGAGCGCTACTCTCATTGGAAGAATAAATTAGGAGAGGAAAAATAAGAATCGAAACTCTGAGGCTTACCAAGTGGCGGCTCGGCCCTAGCTACAGTAAAGGATCGCAGGATCCTTCGTTGTCGACTCGCTAATTGAACAGGTATGGAGGACGTGCGAGCAAATCGAGAGGAGAAGAGGAAAATTGAATGCTCTAAAACCCCTCTTCGACCAAACCAACGAATATAATGACAGGAGAGGCGGTTGGAAACAATAATATAAGATTGATGAGGTTTAATTAAACTTATAACTTCTAATTTTTATAACTTTCAATTCATTCAAAATTTATATATACTATTATTTATTAAATTGATCAATTTTTCGTGTATAATTTTATTAAATTATTTTGATTGAAATATGAGGGATCTGAAATTTCGGATATATTCTAGGTCATCAAAATTTTTATCCAATTTCTCAAACCTAGTTATTATAGCTATTCCATAGCTAAAATAGAGGGGGCACAACCAAACTTATGAGCTTGAGGATAAAGCAAGCCCGAATGTTGACTTGTGACTGTTGAGGCAAAGTAACCCAAAAGAAATATCTACAACTTTGAGCCTAGAGAAACCCATAAATGAGGCATACAACCTTACAATTAAGGAAAGCCAAGATGGAACTTAAACCCTAATCCTAAAAACAAAGAAGGCCAAAAGTGTTTTGTTTACTGAACCTTAGCCAAATAGCCTTGAAGGACTGTAAAAATTCAATAAACATCTAGACAAAACAAGAAGTTGGGTTGCGAAGTCTTGGGACACACCGTGCAAGTCAATGAACCACATTTGGCCATTGGGATATAAAGTAACCACTTCAGAAATTGGAATTGTGTCCTCTTATCCTACAAGGGTAGCCACCCTCTCGTTGCTCTGCCAGGTGACATCCGATTTTTAAGCGACTTATATCCATTGTATCTATTCAATGAAGGCAAAGTTTAATTTGCCTATATTTTATAAGTAAATCAAATATTTCAGTATAAAAGGCAACTTTAAACTTTGACATAATTTTTATGATAAATGATCCCCAATCAGAGGTTTCAAAAATCTTCAATTAATCACGAGAGAACTTTCACATGTTCAATTGTTTTCAAGAATCAAAATACTCAACGAATATTTTATGTCCAAAGAAAAATTGATAATTTTAAGTGGACAAGGTAGAGTAGAATCGCCCGCAACTTGATCAAAGTCAGAGTTTCGTTCCCCATAAGTTTACAAAATTGTTGTTGTGAAGGCCAGTGCATCACACCATACATGCATTTCTCAACGTTGTGGAGATGATCCACATCTTTCATCAAGCTCCATGGAGGTAATGTGGAAACATTGTTTAAATTTTTCACAACACATGAATATCTTCCAAGATTGAATGAGTACCTTTGCAGGCATGCTAGGGGCCCATAAAAAATTTGAGCCCAACATGCCTGCTTATGTCCCAAATACGATAGCTTGCGCTACATCTATGATGTTGCTTTATGTTGTTTCACCATAACGATGGCCCCTTAGTGCCCCCAAACTCATTAAATCATGAGCACAATTGTGGATATTGATGTCGGTTACATTTTAAGGCCATAAAATGGAGCAATCAACATCACTTTCAAACTAGGGGAATCAATTTGGAGTAGGGGTTTGGGGGGTTGAGTATGACCTAAATTAAACTAGACCTATGACCCATTTATTGTACAAGTCAAAACGTCTGACTTGAATCCAACAAGATAAAAACTTAATTGACTCAAACCATACACGTCTAGACCATTTATTATATGGTTCATATAATTTTTATGACATCACAACCCATTGAGACAAAGAAGAGTTGCCGGCTAATTAAAGAGATTGCATTTTAGATCCAAAAATTAAATGTTCTATTTTTTAGTGATTTTGGATCTTTCAGACCAACCTAAACCTGAACTAAATAGTAAGCAACTTGACACTTTAGATCCAAACCTGAGCAATAGTTTTTCAAGATGTGCAATGTCAGGTGTTGTATTGTGTCATTTATTGACACCTCTACAATGGACGATAAGCCAAAACTAATAAAGAGGCAAAAGAATGATGCATATTAAAACCTCTCTCTCTCTCTAACCTCATTAATGCAACTAAATCTCCAGCGGAAAAAGTTATTCACAAATTTGATGTGCTTCATTGCAAATTGAAGCCTTCTTCATTTAAAAGGCTTCATACAAGTGGATTCTTCTTTTTTATTTCACTAAGTACATACGTGATCTACATAATAGCAGTATGAGATGAATTTGACCAGACATCAAAGGCTCAAGTAAGATGAAATCTAGATTTGTGAAAATTTATGAACAAAACCCAATATAGCAAACAAAATCCACATAAGTAGAAACTATTAAACTAAAGAGGAGAATCCATGCAAATGTAGCTGATGCGGGGCTTTGGAGGTTGGACATGGGACTTTGGAGGCGGGCTGAACCGGCTTGCAGGATGGCCAGGTAAACCGGCTTGCTGGATGGCCAGGTAAACCGGACAGGATAGATCCCGGTCCAACCCCCTATTAGACCGATCGACCTTCAGGGAGCAGGAGATACCGCGCCTCCCTCTCCTTGCGTCTATTTGCTGCCCTCTCCCCTTCCTCTTCTGGTTGTCGCCCAAAAAGGGAGCTTCCCCTTCCTACTTTATCTATTAGCTATTATATATGTGTGGTTTTGTTTGTTTAGGGTTCAGATTATTGTGTTTGAGACTTATGTCCAGCTTGCCGTCGGCAGCTGCTTTCACTTCTAGGGCTATATCCGACGGTGAGGAGGTGCTCAGGCTGTAATTAACCTGAGGTGGTGATCATCTCCAAAAGTTCGAGGGGAACTCCGATAGCAACTCGCTCCCACGAGAATAGTTATCCTTCCTTATCTCCCCTCATATGCTCATGGCTCTTCCACATGCCCACCTTCCTCTTCCCAGACTTACTGCCACCAACCTCACATATCCTTCCCCAAACTGCTGCCCCCTTATCATTTCCCCTACC
Organism: Phalaenopsis aphrodite; assembly: GCA_003013225.1. Classification (NCBI taxonomy): domain Eukaryota; kingdom Viridiplantae; phylum Streptophyta; class Magnoliopsida; order Asparagales; family Orchidaceae; genus Phalaenopsis; species Phalaenopsis aphrodite. The sequence continues at coordinate 6,446,483 of NEWO01000002.1, read as the reverse complement.
AGCTGCCGCCATATCCTTTCCCCTACCTGCTGCCTTAATCCGCTCTACCCTACCACCTGCTATCGTAACATCTCATCCCTCCCACGCTTGCTGTCAAAGCCTCCTCCCTCACAGCCAATCCCTCCCACTTGCTGCCGTAGGCCACTTCCTCACATCCCCTGCTGCCAACCGGCTATAGGCTGCTGTCCAGCCACCCTTCACTCCACCGTAATTCCCTCCAGACCATCCCACTGCCGTCGGAATCACCTTCAGCACAGTCAGTTATTGCCGCCAGCTCCGACAAGCCCTCCCACTTGTTGTCCAGTTGTCGTTCATCTCCCTCGTTGTCGCGCTTATGTGTCTTTTATGTTTATTGTCATTTCTTTCCTATTCAATGAGTCATAGTTGTAACCTATTTGAATTTCGGCAATAATAATATTTCATTTCTTTTGTGGTTTGGGTTAATTCCAGTATTAGTAGTATAACTGCAGTAACAAACCTGGAGTAAGTTTTTCTAATTAGAACAGTCAACTTAACGTGTAGGCCCAATCACAATCTTAAATAAAAGTGGGATTTACATACAAAACACATCAAAATATTAATATTACATATCTCACACTCAAAATTCAATATTTGCACCCCCTATGACGTGCTTAACACCATTAATAGTGTTATACAATCTCACCGAAATGAGAAGGGACAGCTGTGATGAGGAAGCAATGGGATCGGCAGTCGATCGCAGCATACAAAGGCGCTGAAACTCTCATCTTTCTACTCCTTTGTCAGCGGCGGGATCACGACATCCACAGACTTCCGAAACTCCTATCTTTCTCTTCCTTTGGCAGGGACATGATGGCATGTACAAAAATCTACAAAACTCCCACCTTTCTCCTCCTCCTCCGGCAACTGAATCACACGGACAAAAAACTCCGAAACTCCCACTTTTCTTTTCCTTCGAGAGTGACTACATAGTGCGTACAAAGGCCTCTAAAACTCCCAGCTTTCTACTCCTCCAGCAATGACGGGACCGGGCGTACAAAGAAAACCAAAACTCCCATATTTCTAGCCAGAGCTGGCAGGCAAGTTAGGGAGATAATAGGGTTAATGATGCGTGTTGCTTTTGTTGTTATTTGAATGTTTTGGTTGCTAAGAATGCAAATATTGAGGTTTGGGTGTGATATAGGTAATATTAGTAGTTTTGAGTGTTATGTTGTAAATCCCCCTAAATAAAATACCAGATAACCAGGAACTCAGTTTAAGACAACAAAACTATCAATTAGCTTGACAGTTTTCTTGAAATTTTATAGATTTCAAATATTTTATATTATTTTATTACAAAGCATGCAATCTGGACAAATACACAAACGTATTAACAAATACACACCAAACTTAATATAGCACAGAAGAGTACAATTTATTTGATGCATGGTAAAGAAACTAAAAGTACGAGCATCATAATTATTAATTAATCTCTAAAAATCCCAAACAAGAAGAGTTCATCAAGTAAGAAAATGCAATTCCACAGAAGAAACAAGTTTTCTCAATATAAAAAAACAAATCAGCAAACATGACAACAAGTGGGAATCCACAACAAATATTGATATGGATTGCAAATGGAGCAAAATTTATTCGATATTTGCCAATTAAACAAAGAACAAGAAGATCATTATTATTTATAAACTCTGAAATCTCAGCCAAGAAGAGTTTGTCCAGTAAGAAGCAATCCCACAGAACATACAAGTCTACTCAATACACAAAACAAATAGGCAAACCTGAAATCAAGAGAGTTAATCATTCTATACTGTAGATTATAGTTTATAAGAAGCATTAAATTATTCCATCTTCACGCAGAGTAGCTGCAAGCATGAGGAAAAGATTTACCCAAGGCAACGCACCAATGTGATCCTCATGCCCATGAGTTATAACAACTGCTTCAATTTTAGAGCTCCATCTTTTAATGAATGCAGTATCAGGTATAATTTTCTGGACACCTAACTCATCATAACTGTCACGCACATAAGGGTAGCCAATCAAAGAAAGTAGAGTAGAGAAAAATCATAGAGATAAAATAAAAAAAAAATCAATCATTAAAGAAAAAAGTAAATAAACATGATGCATCAAACTGAAGATAAAAAAAGAAACTACGCCAAAATGGAATCTCGACCAACTGCATAAGTAATAAAAGGAAGTTTCAGACTATTGACTCCTCTATCATGAGAAGACGAAGAAAAATTTACTATGAAGCTTATCAAATATCAATTAAGAAAGTAAATTTAAAAAAGCCATTAATAAATGAATGTTTTATCAATTAAAGAAATAAAACCCCAATCATACTTAGGCTTAATAGTTAAAAGAAGTTGCTATCAATCTTTTAATTAGGTTTGTAGAATAACATAAGAATTCTTACAATTAGAAGAGCAGAGTAGAAATGTAAATTTTATGTTTGATTTTATTCCCATGTTGATGCGGGGACGGACGCAATATCGTGTTTTGCATGCGGGAGTTCCCCATTTGGACCACATGTGGGAGTGTGTGTGTGAGTTCCTTTTGTTTAGGTAGTATTCTCATGTTCTTTGTTCAGGGACAACCACCGGAGTCTCTATTTCTCTCTTATAGGGTTGTATCTAAGGGTTGAGTGGTGCTCCTGGAGTATCTCACTCCCGAGATGGTGATTATCCATCCCTTCAACTTTGCTGCCACACATCCCGGTTTTGTTGCAGCCGCCTAGAACAGTCGCTCATGGCTGTTTTTCAGTAACTTTTCCAACTTCCAGCCACCTGTCCTCGCTGCCGCCAACCCGGACATCCCTCCTTTTGCTGTCCTGCAGTCCTCTGAATCCCCATCACTGCCGCCGCATCCCCCCTCGCTGCCGCCTAGCACAGCCATTCTCGGCTGTCTTTCCTGCAGCCTAGCCACCCAGCCGCTAGTTTTCCCTCATTCCAGCATGCTGCCTTGCCACAACCCCTTAAACTTGCTGCCGTCCATCAAAAAGCAACAAGCCTGCTGTTCTCCGGGCTATTCCAACTGATCCTCCCAATTCCACGCACTGACGCCTCCGGAAGCTGTGCCCTACCGCCTCCCCACTTGCTGCCAACTTCCAGAATCTGCACCTATACCTTTCCATCTTGCTGCTATCATTCCGGACAGCTGTGTCACGTCGATATCTGCTACATGCCTGCTATCCGGAATTCGGGAAACAATTATTTTGTTGTTTTCTGCTTGTCGATCACCTCGTCCACCATTCCATCACCTTCCAAAATCTCACCAACGACCTCTACCACCCTTGATCCAGCCCCAGTCGCATGTCGTGTGTATGTTATTTTCCATTTAGTGTGTCATTTGTTCTGCCCATCGGCTTTTCCCAGTAATAATATTGTTTGCTTATTGTTATTTTGGGTTAACTTCAGCATCACTTGTTTTGTGCAAAACAAAGATAAGAAGTTGTACATAAATAGGTGGAGAAACAATAATCTGAGAAGAAAACAAATATCAGAATCAGTCTTTAATTCTGAAAATCAAAATTGACTACAAGACAAATGAAATATTACTGCTCACAAATTGAAGGGTTGTTTGCACGTAAAGTTGATGATTGCTATAGATAATGGCACCTACGAACCCATGATTAAGTCAACAATGATGAATAATGGGAAAAAAAAAACTATAAAATCCTAAAATATGACAACAAGCATGTTGCATGGCTTAAAAAATATCAAGATCATATTATTCTTTCTTCAAAATCATACATTTGATTAAGATGTCCTTTGTGGCGCGCCTCTCAAGATTGTGGTTGCCTAATTACTTGCAATCAGCAATATATAGTAAAGTAGCAGGATATGGAACTAGTGTCTTTCCCTTCTAATCTATGATGACTCAATTTCAACAGCTAATCCATTGTTTCTATATTTGTAGCTCTGTTTGCAAAACAGTAATGGAAGTCGTGATGGCTTCTGTAAGTGATAGTAAGTGGTTTGCCTTGGCCCTTTTTTCAGGGAATCAATGCAGGATGCTTGAACCCTTTTTTCACCGAATCAATTTCTTGATAGCGTGAGGAGTTTGAAGGACTTAAATTCCTAATGCAAACACGAGGCCAACTATTATGGCGAATCCTTTCCCTAATTCCTTTTTTTTTTCTTTCTTCAAATCCTCCAACAAATTTTCATTATTGATATGCTATAGAGATTATGTATAATTAGTTTTGTTGCAATTTTGATTATACCAATTGCATGAAATTCACGCATTGTGTTGCTCTGTTGATAATTAATCTAAGACATTAATGTTAAATAAAAGGCCAAAGTGCACTGTGAACCCTAATGAAAACTTTCAACCAGATTTCACAAGACCTTTTCAAAGGATATGCAACAAAAGATTAGTTTTTTATTGGATTTTCAATCCAACCTCCAGAACCAGAAAGCTCAAAACAAATTATCACCAATATTATTTCTTAATATATTTCTGATTTCCATGAGTGGAAACAGATATTTGCTTTAACTAATATACTAATTTGTTACATGGTTTTCTGCAATTCATATTAAAACAACAACAACAACAAAGCCTTAATCCCACTACGTAGGGTCGGCTACATGAATCCTTTTTCTCCATCGCGTCCTATTTAGTGTCATATTTTCATTTAGTTCTAATAAATTAAGATCATTTTTAATACAATAAGCCCAAGTCTTCCCAGGTCTATCTCTTCCTTTCTTAAAACAAGTCAAAAAATGGAAACAAGTCAATTTGAATTAGAGCTTAAAAAGGAAACCTCAAGGCGTCTCATACGAATATTATATTAGAGCTTAAAAAAATGTTGTTACATAATAACAAAAAGATGCAAATCATATGGAAACAAGTCAATTATGATTCCAAGTAATTTCAACATAATTATTATAAGGTTAAAGATTACATTCCTACAGTCAATGAAAGGCATACTATTTATGTATACTAAATTAATGTGCGTTGACTTATACATACTACTAAATCCATTATAAAAGCATTCCACGTTTTATAATATAAATTTGTGGAAACGCCTAAGCAAACCCATGACTTCTTCAACTATAATTCATGATTTGTGTCCTGGCTCACACCTATGGAAGCCTCCTAGCTGTTCGTCCAGCAACACTGCTTCCAGCAGTCCACCCTAACAAGCCGCCAGCTCTCTTTCATACTTCAAACCAAGTTCCGTACCTTGTTTGCCACCTCACCCATCGATGTGCTATATTAATTGTTATTATTCTGTAGTTAATTTTAATTCCTTCTATTTCATATATTTTTAATAGAGGTTCGCCTTGACCTATATAAATTTAGTATAAAAGATGAAATGAAATACACAACCAGTTGTCTCCAATCCTTGTAATTATGCTGCTTTAAACATTTTTTTCCTTGTTATTCTATAAGTTGCAGCAACCTACACCAATGCATTGCCAAAATCGTACAGCATTCATTGCTGCAATTCCCTTCTAGCTAGGTTTACAATAATCATAGATTCATTGCTGGTCTTAATTCTATTTTTCATTCTTTTTGCAACCAGTTACAACAAAACATTTCATTCCCATTTATCACGACAGCATGCATAATCCGTTAGTGTTAGGTGCATTTAGAACTGGGACAGGGAACTCAAACCCAATGAGAGAATTGCAAAACATCAATTCAACAAATTCATTGAGAATAAATAATTACTTTAAGTGGATGTATTTGGTTCTCACACCATCTTTTTATAAAACTTAGGCTTAAATTAGTACAAAATGTGAGCAAGGAAATCCCAAGCTTGAGAAGAACAAGATTCTATGGAATTGATATCCTAATTATGGAACTCCTTGGTTCCCAAGATAAGTGACAATTGTATGTTCCTTCATTCGGCCAAAGAAAAATGGAAAAGAAAAATTACCTATACTCTAAAGACCACGTTGTAGTTCAAATCTATAAAATCTAGACTAAGATCTTATCTATCAAACAAGAAGAGCAATCCATCACAGAAATTCTAACCTGTGGCAAGGCTTTTAGCAAGAACAAATATCAATGCATATAAATGGAATAAGACGGAGTTATAGCTCACCTTCAAAGGTTATTAAAAAAAATGGATTTATGATTTTGTTGCAGAATTAAATTTTAATTTAATGCTATAAGAGTACAAATTCTAGCAAAGAAGGATTTACCTTCACAAAATAATGTTTTTGCTATCATTTAAATAGAATAAAAGAAAAAAGTAATAGAGATTACTTAGTCCCAAAGGTTATCAACATTAAACACTATGATTCAAAACACTCCTCTCAGTAGAAAAAATCAACCAAATCCAACAAAAAAAGATTAATAAAGGTTCTTTATAGTACATATATAGAAAAAAAAACTCGCATACAAAGGAAAGATAGTAAAAACTTTTCATAGCAATCCACCAATACAAATTAATCATAAGGAGAATAAGTGAAAAAAATAGAGACATGCATTTATAACACGTATGGGAAAAGGTAACACCAAACAATCACCCATAAAATTCCAGATAGGAGAAACAGAAAAGTTAAAAAGCTTGCTAGTATCACTAGAAAAGACTTATGGCATGTACTCACTCTCTTTCATTCTCATTTACTACCTCATCTTCTCATGCATTTAAAGTCTCAAAGATACCCAATCTCAGCACTTTAGATTATTGATTCCATAACTACAACCATACAACCAACTCCTCACACAAATTCACTTGATCTACTAATTAAAAAAACTATTGCTAGAAGACCCTTGCAATCATTGTTAGCCAAAGACATTGTTATAAACAAACCGTTCACAGTTCAAAATGTTCTCCTTGTTCCTAAATTATTTAACAAATTATAATCAGTTGAAAAACTAACTACAAATTCAAACTTCAGTGTTGCATATTATCCTTCGCATTGAGTGTGTTAGGAAAACAGCACAAGGAGAACGACTGGAATAACAAAAAAACAGATGGTCTCTATCGCCTCGAAGAATCCGCTGATAAAAAAAACTCCTCTTCTGAAACCTTAAAATCTAAATCATCCAATAAGGAAAATATGTTATTTCAAAACTCATGTTTCAGCATCAATCCTTAGGTATTTCAAAAATAAGTTTTGCTTATTACTTAAATAAATCAAAATCGAAAAAATTTATAGTGATTTTTTGTGGGTTAACAAAACACAAGCATACCAGTTTTTCAAAAACTGACATAAGAAACCAAAACCAATTTTTGCTCATTCATATTGACATTTGAAAACTGTAAAGGAAATGAGTTCCTACAGTTCATACTTTCTTATCACTAATTGAAATCATATGTCACATATTCATAGACGCTCCTCTCTCTATAGAGTAAGAATATAACTAATATTGAAAAGATCTGAAATTAAATCTCGTTTAATTTAGTTACCTAATATACAAGCTTCCTAATACACAAACTACCTAAAATACATGTTTTATATTTAGTATTTTTCATAACACTCCTCAAGCTGGAGCATGGATAATGATTATGCCTAGTTTGTTATAAATATAAATGACTCTTGCTCCATCAAGGACCTTTGTGAAGATGTCTCCTAGTGTTCTCCAGTATTTACATGAGCTATAGAAATATAATTTTGTTGAATTTCTTAATGAACAAAATGATAATTTATCTCAATATGCTTCGTTCACTCATGGAAGACAATGTTAGAAGCAATATGAATTGCAGCTTGGTTATCATACCACAACTTTGCTTAAGCAGTCATCATAAGCCCCATTTCAATCAGGAATTGGAAGACTCACATCAATTCACTCGAAGCTTATGACATTACTCCATGCTTAGATTATGCACCGAATCGCGACGCTACAGTTTGTTTCTTACTCTTTTATGAGACCAAATTACCACACAGAGAAACACAATATTTAGTAATAGAACTTCAATCAATTTTGGAAGTCACCCAATCTACAACAGACAAGCATTCAATATTTTTATGCCCGTGACTCTAACATAGACATAATATGTTGCAGAGCTAACTGATGATGAACTATGGGGAAAAACATAAATAGACTTATAATACTAACTGAATATGCAATGTCATAACGAGTCATTACGAGGTAGTTTAATTTCACAACTAACTTCTTATATCATTCAGAACCATTAAAAAACTCTCCATCCTTGATAAGTTGCTTATTAGGAACCATCAGAGTACTACTAGGTTTTTTTGCCCATAATTTTCCTATTTCTACTAACAAATCCAAAAGATAGTTCCATTGAGAAAGAAAAATAAATTTCTTGCTCCTTTATACCTCAGCCCCAAGAAGTACTTTAAGGAACTCAGATCATTAATGTTGAACTAATTTTGAAGAAATAATTTCAATGATAAGATCCCCTACACATCACTTTCAGTAATAATAATGTCATTAATATAAACCACTAAAATAATGATTACTGAAGTAAATTGCTTATAGAATACTGTGTGATCACTTTTACTTTTCTGCACCCAAACCCTTTTATTGCTTGGCTAAATTTTCCAAACCATACTCAAGGGCTTTGCTTCAATCCATATGAGGACTTTTGATGGTAACATACTTTCCCAAATTCCCTCTGAGCAACAAACCATAAGGTTGCTCCATGCATACCTCTTCCAAAAGATCACCATGCAAAAAAGCATTATTTACATCAAGCTAGTGCAATGGCAAAATACTCATTGTGGCCAAGAATAGGAGCAGGCGAACTGAAGTTAACTTAACTACCAGATAGAATATATCCAAGAAGTCTATCTTGTTCGAAGTTAAATGAGGAAATAACTTATTCCTATTATAAGTTATGAGGATTAAATTTTTTTACTTGGATTGGAGTTATTTCCTTTTATCTTAAGTAATTAGTATGAATTGATTAATTGAAGATATAGGTGTTATATTTTTCTTCTCCTGTTATTTCCTTTTTATTGTATTTCTTATTCTAGGATCCACGGTTATTTATACCAATGTTTCATATAAATAATATCATTTTGCGTTATTCTAGAATTTCAACGTATCTCATAAGTTTGAGCATAGGACTTGGCCACCAACCCAGCTTTGAAACGAGCTACAGATCCATCAGAATGAAACTTAACTGCAAATACCCACTTACAGCCAACAATCTTCTTTTCAGAAGGTAAATCAACTAATTCCCACGTTCCATTTTCAGTCAAGGCATTCATCTCATCACGCATCTCTGCCCTCCAACCAGAATGGAATAAGATGCGTTAAACAACAAGTAATGGGATAAGCGCATTGATGCTTACCTCTTCAAAAAGCAATAGGTAAATCAAGATCACTAGAAGAAGGATCCACCTAGAAAGATGATACTAATGTCGGACTAGGATCAGGGGAGCGAGATCTTCTCGAGAAAACATTAGTGATAAGTGGTTTGGATTGAGGCAATGGAGATAGAGCTAGAGTAGGATCGGAACTTATGATGTGATACATTAACTAATCAAAATCTGATGAAGATATAGACACACACTAATGAGTCACCAAAAAATGGAATTTTTTTAAGAAAGGTGGCATCAGCAAAAATCTTGCACTTGTTTAGCGGAAGGGAAAAACATCGATGCTTTTTTTGCAAGCGAGAATATCCTAGGAAGACCTTAATGACTTAGGGTCCAGTTTGGACAAAATAAGTACACCTAAATATGTGTGGTTTAATAAAAAAAAAGATAGTTGGCTAGGCATAAAACTTGGCAGGGTGTCTAATATTGTAAAATATTAGAAGGCATACGACTGATAAAAAAATGCAGTAGAAACTGCATCAACTTAGAACTGTTTAGGTACATTTCTTTGAAACAAAAGAACTCTAATATTCTCAAGAAGATGCTCGTTGTTTCTTTCAGCTACTCCATTTTGAGATGGAGTATTGACACAGAAGGACTGGTGAAACATCCCATTTTGTATAATATAGTTTTGAAAAAACACAGAAAAATATTATTTGGTATTATCCACAAAGGTGACAAAATATTGAAATTCATTAAATAATATTGAATAAGGTCCTCACACATCAGAATGAACCAACTCAAAACTATGAGTTTTTTTATTAACTCTGGTACCACAATAAAAATGATGGTACTTAACAAATTGACCTGATTCACAATCTAAAGATGATAAAAGTTGAAACTAAGGATACAACTTTTTCAACTTTGATAAGGATGTATGTCCTAATCAATAATAGATCTCAAAAGAGGATAAGGTGCTGGAAAAAGCTACAGATCGAGGTACCCCATTAATCAGAATGTATAGCACCCCTCGATTCTCATCCTTCGCCAATAATTTTTTTCATCATGACATTCTAGAATAGACAACGAGCACAAAAGAATAAGATATAACAATTAAGAACACGTGTAATTTTGCTAACATGAACAAGATTAAAATCAAAATGAGATAAACAGAGAACAAAAGTTAGAGACAATGTATGTGTAATATTGATTGTGTCATAACCGAGAATATTAGAGGTAGATCTATCTGCAAAATTGACAGAAGAGAAGTGTTTTTAAAAGGTAAAAAAGAGTTTTGGATTACATGTTATGTGATATGTAGCACACGAATCAATAACCCATTGTGCGAAAGATGAAAGACTGAGTATCATCGTTACCTTACTCAGCATGGGCAATGATAAATGGGGATTTCTTGGATACTTCCTAAAATTTGATGAACTTGGCATATTCATTTACAAAGATCGAGAGTCTGACTCAAAGAGGTCTCGATAATAGTGAAAGTGTGAGGTAACTGTGATTTAGAACCCTTTTGATTCTTTTTGAGCAACTTCTTACCATTTCTCTTTATATGATGAGGTTAATGGTAGTAATAACACGCTGCCTTCGATCCTTAATTTCCATAATTCAGAGTTCCACTTTTGTAATTGTCCCGAGACTTAGGTTTACTGATGTCTATATTTTTCTGATTAGCAATAACACTAGGTTGTAGTATAGATGAAGCCTGAGAACTTGAGATAGTACACAATACTCTTGTATAGGCTTCCCTCAGAATAGTACATCTAGGGTCAAATAAAATCTATGATTTAAAACCTTCCTAATGAGATCTGAGACTAGCTAGAAAATTCGTGATAGTCATTTGTTCTCTTTGAGCCAGCTGAATCTGGACATCGGTAATGAAAGGCAATAGTGCATTCAATTCTTCAGACACAAGTTTAAAGTACATGTGATATGTGTTAAGTGATTGATCGTGTTATTCAACACTATAGAATTCCTTACATCAAATATTCGAAAAATATTTTCTCTCCCATAAAATATAAATAATAATTCATCTATCGCATCATTAGCACAGTCACAAAGAACAATATGACTGGAATGAACAGGTTCGATAGAATTCCATATTTGTATCAAAAACTGAGGATTCACTCTCATCCACTCAGAATAATTCGACTCACTCACAGCTAGAGGATTATCAATGAAATGACTCTATTGAGAAATACACTTTAAATAGAGTCTCGCGGTTTTATTCAAATAAAAATAATTGATGCAATTTAGTTTTTCATTCGTAATCAAAGCCACTAATCAAACCAAACTTGTCGCAGGATGTTTGTGTTCGCCAAATATAATTGATGTCATTAAATACTGAAGGATGAACTGACAGAGCCCTCAGAGACAAATAACTCCCCGACCCATTGTTCAACGATCTCCAAATAAAAGGAAAGCAAATTGATACAGCGAACGACAGATGCAGATTAAGCAGAACACAACAACCAATAACACATACCAACAGAACGCGCCAGCTTCGTCGATGCATTAATTCGACAACACAGATAGGGTGTACGAAGCAGATGCAAAGGAAATTGAAAGTGAAGTCAATGGCATTGTTTGACGAAACTGAATCATTATAGCCAACAAAACAGGATAACACTATTCAAAGCAGATGAAGACATGCAGGACATTAAAGATTCCTTCTTAGCAGGCAGCCAAGCCGTAGGGAAAGCAAACAATGTTGTCGAGGAAGTAGTGGAAGACGTTGACCATGAAGTCGCAAAGTGCTAACAATCACTTCGAAGGAAGCAATCAAAGGTATCGATGAAACCGGAAGGAAACGAAGGCGTCGTAAGATGCAAACGAAGACTAAGACATACACTTTGACGAAGATTTGATACCATGTAACAGAAAAAACTTCCTTCTTTCTTATCATTAATTGAAATCACATGTTACATATTTATAAACACTCCTATCTTAACAAATTAAGAATATACCTAATATAGAAAAGATTTGAAATTAAATCACTTCTAATTAGGTTACCTAATATATAAGCTTCTTAACATGTAGCTACCTAAAATACAAGCTTTATATTTAGTATTTTCGATAACAAAAACTATTCTCTTCACCTAAGATCATTTCGGTGGTGGTTTATGTCCTTTGCGAATGATTACACCCATGTATCATGTATCTTTTCACTAAAAGTACAAAATAAAGTGCCATATTTTCACCTTTTTAACATAATAAAAAGTTAATTCGGTGCCCAAATTAAGCTTCATATCTAACAATGCCAAAGAATTTTTTTAACAATTCTCTCTCTCTCTATATTTCCATGAAAAAGAAATGATATATTAATCCTTTTGTATGTACAGACCAACAAAATAAGATGACAACAAAAGAATGATCAACTACTTAATATCATAAAGGCTCTCCTTTTTCAGAAAAATATTCCAAAGTAATATTGCGGAAAGTAGTTCCAATTGTTGTAGACATCATAGAATGAATACTTACAAGAACCTTGGATTCAAGGGTCAAGCCAAATTCAAATTTATTCGTCATTCAAGCTCATCAAACAGTTTTATTCCCAAAATTATTTAAGAGATGTCTTTGTTCATACACATCCCCGAAATAGAGAAAATTTTGATCCAAGGCTAATTAAATGTATTTATTGGCAACTCCCCCACACACAAATAGTACAAATACTCCCGTGAGAAAGGTGTATGAGACTGCTGATATCACTTTCAAAAAGATAGTTTGTTGCTACTTATCCCAGAGATAAAATACCAATGACAAATGAATACTTCCTCCTAAATTGCTCATTATTTCCCCTTATTCAACAAATTATATTACGTAACCATCCACTTCTACACAAATAAAGTTTACAACAAAAACATAATTTCTACTTGGCCGTACAAATTCACTCAGAAAAGAAATGTATCTCAATCTATGCAAGTCTAATCAAATAAATCAATTGTTATCGCTATATCCACTGGGAGTACACTTTAGCCTACAAACAAAGGTGCAAGAGCTTATACTAAGCATCTCTTAAATTAGCTCTCATCAAACTATATCCGTAAAGCAATAATACTAACTATAACCGTAAATCACCTCTAAGAATTTAAATAACGTACTAAAAATAATGCTATGAAAAAAGAATTAGAAGTCCTTTAACAGAAAAAAAAAAGAGAATTAGTGAGATTACTAAAGGAAAAAAAAAAGTGAAATGTAAATGGATCTTTATAGTAAAATATAAAGACAATGGCTCACTAGAAAAGTATAAAGTCAAACTAATGGTTGTAATAGCACAAACTTTCACCCATCTATATATTGTCTACTTTGACGTAATGGCCTCACAATTGTCTCATCGATTTAATTATCAAGGATAGCATTCGCTTCGAGACTATTCCCGTGCGAGCATGCTTAACAACGAAATTTCTAATTAGATTACAACAGTTGTACCAAAATCCATCTTGATGTTTAAAAGTTCAACGATATTCTACTTGAACAATTTCAAAATCTTCCCTACGTAAGTAACCAACAATTTTTGTCATTATTCATAATCCAGAATCATCCACCATGCAAATAGAATTTTAAAAATAGCTCCTTATAGATTCAAGAGGTGCCTACGGCCATGTAACACTTTATACAATTTAGAATTCAAGAGGTGGTTCCTATGACATAATACTTTGTTCTGCATGGAACTTCATTTCCATATTCAAGCTAGTGTAACACTATGATGCTATTTATAACAGCTTAAACTCACCCATCGAGAAATTATTCACATTGTCTTAGTTGCCTCAAAGCTTTGTCCCGTTGATATAATTTTCTGGGAGGTCGCCCACACTAAAAGCGATCCCATGGGAGAATGCCTAATTTTGAAGATTTTAATGAAATTCCAACCATTACACCAAACAACGCCTCAATGTTTAAGAGTTTAGGTTCATTTTGCTTTTAAGGGGTTTCATAATCTCAACCACTTAAAAAATACCATCCTCCTCAATTTCCTTAACCCAAAATTATCCACTCGACAGATAAGATTCTCAAGGTGGTTTTTGTCATATAAAACCTTATCCATCTAGTGTATAAGAGACAGCTCCCATAACATAACATCTTGTTCTATATGCCACTTAATTCTCATCTTCAGGCTAATAAAATGAATGAAACTATTTGTAACAGTCTGAATTCCCAACCATCGAAATATTATCTAATTTGGCCTGATGATCTCAAGATTGTCACATCAATATAACTTCCCAGGAGGTACTCATTATGAGAGTACAGGAAGTCACTCATCCTGAGAGTACAGGAAGTCGCTCATCCTTAGAATGCTCCTATACTAGCAAGCTTAACCATGGTTTTTTGGATAAAATTCTAATCATTAAACCAAAATACTCGTTGATATTTAAAATTTCAGTTGTATTCTATTTAAAGGGTTCATTGTGGCTAAAAGCTACACTCAAATTTATGGGATTATATAACTAAAAACATTCACTCTAGAGCAAAAAATAATTATTATTTCAGTTCCTTTATCATAAGCAACTAACAAGAACTAGAAAATACAATAATGAGATGTGAAACATACCATCTTTCGTGGTGATCAATAGGAGGTATATATGAAGATCCCATCAAGATTTGACTCGAATATAGAGTAAAAAAATACATGAATTAAAACGGCATTATATAGATTCAAGTAAACTTCAAGGGCATAGTTCAAAAAATTCACCAAGGTAATGCTCAATAATGGATACAAAGAGTCAAGAAGACCATATATTATTTGTGAAATAAAACTTTAAGGAGAGTCTTCGCATTATTAGTTCATGATAGTTGAACACCTTGAAGGAATATAGAATTTAAGAAAAGTTAAGAAATTAGGTAAGCTAAAGTACTTCACTCATTTTAAATTTGTACACTCACGATATAAAATTCTTATATTATAACAAAAATACATAAAATATCTATTGGAAGAGAGATCCATTAGATACAAGGCTATCAAGAACCCCATGAAATTTTATAATAAATGTAGAGATGCTCCGGAAGAAATAACAATTGAAAAAGTTTACCAAAGACTCGTGGAAAGACAAATTTGTTCATCACATACCAAGCCTAATACTACCTATGTTGCTAGTGTGATAAGTTGATTCATATAAAATCTTAAAAACTCAAATCTTGAGGCAAATGTATCAAATTTCACAAAATTTAAAGGGAAACCTGTTTAAGGAAATTTTACAAAACTAAAGGAAAATATGACCCTTAAAACTTGTAAATATACAGTTTATGTAAGTTCTATGATTGACCAAAAGTTAGCAAAAGTTATTGCAACTTTTTAACCTCATAACTCAAATAAATAAATAATTGAAATGTGGTAGCAAAATCTAGCACAAAAATAGAAATTATATCTACAGTAGTACAAATCTACAAATTATTACATCAAAAAATTATAACGAAAATATCAAAAATTAAGTGGAAATGTCAGTCTTTATCGTGATAGCAAATCAGTCATCAATATTACAGGATCTTGTACAATAAAATTATACTAAACATATTGAAATTGATTGAAATTTTATAAGAAATAAGTTGAACAATGACCTAATTCAAATCTTGTCAGTTACCGCAAATAAACACCACATAGAAATTCCTTCCAAGGAATAGGGGCAATTTTTTAAAATAATATCCATTCATTCGCTTGAATGGAGAGTATTTCGACGCTTATAGTCAAATGTCTTTCTCAATTGCAGTCAGTGATTCCATCTCCCAGGTTACATACTTTAAATGCCTATTCGCTATCCACCCAACAACTTACCTTGCAATTGTCCTTGCAATTGTCCATCTTGCTAAGCCGTCAATTATCTCTAATATTCCACCCCTACCCGCCAAGCTTTTCCACCTTCTTTTTCATAGCCACCTCACCAATCCATGTACTCATTATTTCCATGTCACTAATCTACATGTTGCATTGATTGTAATAAACCACCTGATGTTTTCCTAGAGTTGTATAAAGTCAACCCAAATACACAATCAATTGCTTCAATTCTTCTCAGAATTCAAACACATTTAAAAAATATCTTATAAATTATCACATCATGCACTTCGTTATTTAAATTTGAATATAGTACATGACAAAATTCTAATTTTGAGAATTACAACTATCTTATTTAACACAAAGCAATCAGATAATGTAAGTCCCTACTTTTGAATTTCAATTAAAACTGAAAACTATAACCATTTCATCATGTAGTAACTTCTAAATTTAAATTCAATCTTATACATCATTACCTAATATTCAAATAATTAATTCAATGGTTAAATGGATATGGAATATAACATTATCTTTAAGTTTACTATTAATTTTCTTGTATTTTGAAATTCAAAGGGCTTTGCTTAATCTTCGATAACTTAGGCTAAAGTAAGACCCCTTATAGTGTAATTAATAATTTAGGAGATTTACTTACATACCACAAAATTCCTATATATTTACATATTGTACTAGGTCTTTCTATTGGCTTATATAACACTTAAATCTCTAAATCACATAAAAATAAAACTGATAACAATTAATTTAAGTAACACAAATTTTTCAAGCATATATTTGATGTGATTCAGACACTAAAGTGTTATATAAATAAATAAAAATATTTAGGTGTTAAATATATAAATAAATAAGATATTTATGGCATATAGGTAAATCCCTCTAATGATTTTAACTTTATTTTAATTATCGTTATCATCCCTAGCAACATTGGGGCATTGGCTTGGTATAAGATGTATGATACTCATTATAGTTTTATACATATAATAAAATTAAATAATGTGCATTGAATCAAGAAGCGAAACTTGACGCATAATAAGAGTGTCATATAGCATGGTTATTTTAAATTTGAATTAAAAGCTAATTATGATAGCATGCATGTCATTGCTTTTAATTTAAATTTCACTGCAATCATATATAAAATTTAACTACCAGACCATTCATGTGATTACTTTTAAATGTGAATTAATTTCAATATAAATATCATAATAATTTTTTATCTATCACTATCATTGTTTATAATTTGAATTCAAAATGAAAACTATAACTCCATGGTCTCTATTAAATTTTGTATGCCAATTATTTTAAATTTTACTTAATGGTCTAATCGAGATTGTTGCAGTTGTTTGAAGAAACAGATGTGAAGCTGCTGCAAAAAAAATGTTATTCAAAAAGCTACAGTGACTTTTTTTTAAAAAAAAGTCATACTACAGTTTTCTAGCGGTCACCGCACTTAGTCAAGTTACGTTGCGAAATGCAGCTTTCCACCACAACTTTTTGAAAAAATAAACAAAATGGAGTTTGTCGAACACAAAAAATTGTGGTGTTGCACCACACTGCTACTCCAAATGCAAGTCTTTATATTTTCAATTAAATTTATTTACTTAACCTTTTTAATCAATTTAGCTCGAGCTAGAACCTTACAATACAGCTAGCAATTTAATATATTTTTTATTATTTTTATCATCCATTGCAACCCAATAATATTTACTAATTCTGGATAATTTTTCAAATTGGATAGATTATTAGAAAAATTATTTGAAAGATGCATAGTTTTCAACACAAAAAGTTAAATTTGATTAAAGCCAATTGCATGAAGTTCATGGTTTTCTCAACCCTTCAAGCTATCATTCTAATAGAAAACCATTAAATTTCCTCTAAATTGAATTTTATAGTTTTTTTTTAGTTTCCAACATGGCTAATCTATTAGTATTTTAAGCCAACAGTTTGTGACCTGCAAAATGTGTGTGCAAGTTTTGAGGTTTTCTGCATCGAACATTATATCTGCATCACAAAATCCAAGTTCCCTGCATTGTGCATAAGAAAAGCTACATTTAAGGTTTAATATGACATTGACATTTCATAACAAATAGATCTTTGGTAAATAACAATCACAATAAGAAATGAAACGCTGATTTTTAGACCCAAAATCTTTCATGTTGAAATAAGCAACCTTCAATTATTTAACTACCAACCTGACATACTGAACAATAATAAAACAAGAGAAAAAACCACCAAAATAAACAGTTTGTTCATGACAGTGCAAAATGATTTCTGACACATACTCTGGAAACATCACCCCTGCATCAATTAAGATATAACGGTCATAGTTTCCAACTAGCATGCAGTTCATTCCAATTTCCCCTAAACCACCTATAGGAAGTACTCGTATAGGTGGTCCATTTGGTCCCTCGTAAAACTGTTCCAATTTTCGTTGAACTGAATCATCCATGCTTTTCCCTGACCCATCAGTCCTAGATCTTCTACGCGGAGATTTTGATCTTTGCACACCTATATGTGAGCAAGTCAACAAAATAGGAAAGAAGTAAAAGGATGAAAATAAAAGAAACGGACAAAAAATTAACAAGCATATTACATGATATTACATGCACAAGCATTTTTGTTAGCCGGGCGTAAGAGGGGAAAAACATTGTTCACTATTTTTACTGCCTATCAAAAAGGAAAACATCACATATAGCAAGTACTAAAGAAGTATATGAAAAAGAGCTCTGGTCACGCTTAAGCTTGAACTTATTTAATAGTGAAAGAAGCCACTTGAATATTAGTTAAGTCAATGTCAATGTGTATGAAATGGTTCATTAACTAAGTATAAATGATAGCCTGGTAAACCGACAGGCGTTTAAAACATAGCAAGAAGATGAGTCTTCACCACAAAATAGTCTAAGCTGGTAGCCCTTCTGCTAATTGAAATTTCCATTGGCAAGATAAGGTAGAAGTTCATACTACATGCTGAGACGCTTATAAATGCGCTCCTCGACCTGAACAAAGCTTATGAATTGATGGTTTGAGTTTCCATCATAGAGTCTACCATCTAAAACCACAGTAGCATCGATTATTCTACTAAATAAAAATTTTGATCATGAATGTGATGATATTTTCATAAAAAATACATATCAAAATGAACTAATATATCATAATCTTGGTGTGAAAAGATTTATTCACTTTGATGCCCAATTGAATTCTAACAGACAACAAACCAGTCACTTCAGTTTATTTCCAACCTTACAAGAAACTTTAACAAAGTCTTATAGTCATATGCGTCGATTTCTTTGCCCACATTCAACTGAAATTAAGTGCATAAAAAACTTACTAATAGAAAAATGGTATTGATTTATATCAAATAGAAGGAACTTTGGCTGGTTATGCATTGATTACAAGAAATTAAGCCTACAGTTAAGTAACATTTGTTGAGGATCGATGATTTGTTTGATCAACTTTAAAGAACTTTCATTTTCTCTAAAATTCATTTCAAATCAAGTAATCAACAATTGTGAATTGAAAAAGAAAATATAACAAAGCATTTAGTGCAGATATAAAAACTATCAGTTTGTTGTGTTGTTTTTTGGCACCAACGAACAAGCAATCCATGAAGTGGGTGCCGAATTTGAGGTCACAGCCTCAGAACACAAATATTTAGAGCCATGATATCCTGCAAATAATATTTCCCGGATTCCAATTATAATTGAGATGTTTATATTCTTATCGAAGAAAATCAAACAAAAAAATAAATGCTGAGCTTGAGGGAACTAACCAAAAAAAAAAAGAGTTTACTAGCCTAAAAAGAGTCTTGTGAAGTTGAATAGATATAGAGATAGGAATCTAAGAAATGACATATTTCTCCCTGTACGATGACCCATTTCTTCTACTTCTGAATTGGAATTAAGAATCAAGATTAATAACCTCATTTTCATGTTCACTTGCTTGAAGTGTCAAACATATCCTCTTCTTATATCATGTTGGTGGTTACAAAGAAGTTGACATGCTTGAAAAGCTTATTTCTTAGCACGTTATCATTTGAAATTGTTGTCATTGACATTCAACGAAAACAATATAACAATGGTCTACATCCTACATCAATCTATGAAAACGTGACATTGAAAATGATCTAAAACTTTTAATCATTAATAGATTTCATTTTAAGAAACTCAACTTTGCATTCCAACCTACTCTATATAAAGTGGTGGTTTAGAAGGACAGCTTGAAGGAGATAGAATGCTAGTTGAGATTTTAGAATATTATTTTCATCAAAAATGAAAAGAGACATGTCGTATTTAGTGAGAAAGTTGTATGACTGTCAAAATGAAGAAGATAGAAAACAAAAAGATATTTGATCAACTCTTTCCAACTTCAAATCATATGTGGGAGGACCTAAGCATGGATTTAAGGCTGATTTTTCAAGCACACTAAGAGGTCGTAGTTAAATCCTTACTGTTATTAATTGTTATTCTAAGATTGCATTTTTTTTATGTGAAAATATTTTTAATAGCAAAAATATTCTTGATGATCCCAATGATGCAAAAGCATTTCTTTAAGGAGATCATGAAGCTTCATAGAATGTAAGAGATTACCAGCTCGGATTGAGAATAGAGATTTATGAGCAGTTTTTTTACAACACTATAGATGATCCCCATGACTCAAATATAATAATTAAGTTCTATCACCTCAAGTTTATTGGTAAACTAAAATTGTCACTCAATCACTAAATGACATGCTCCGACACCAACAAAAAAGAGGCAGCCTCCCTGCTCAAGCTCAATTTACTTACAACTCCTCTAGATGTTGGTTAAGCCAAAGAAACACATTTTAAGTGGTCAAAAGAATAAACACTAGGCGCATCATAAATCAACTGCCAACTAGCCTTATGAGAGGTTTTAAAAGTAAATGAACTCGTAAGCAACATCAAGATATGCAAGAAAAAGTAACAAGAGAATTGTACGAAAGGTACAAGAAGAATGCCGCCTAAACATGGAGTAACTGTCACTTGCAACAAGCTCAAGAATAAAAGGGATTAGTCAATGTTGCATTGTAATGATTTTTTGGTAAAATCCTTACAAAACTGAGTATCATATTGGATATGTATTAGTCCAAAACTCAACGTTCAGTTTAGCAAACTTATATTCTACCATAGCGATACAATAGAAACAATAAATGTGATGTTTCGTTTATTTTATGAAGGGAAGTATCATAAAGTAGCCAAAGACGCCAAACTAAAGCCATTTATAAAACATGCAACCAAAAATCATATTAGAAGCAAAAGATGTTTAACTAAAAGAACATGATTACCGTTTCTGAAAGTTTTTTTTTATTATTATTATTGTTAAACTTAATTTTTGAACCTCACGCTCATCAAAAAGAGAGGGAGAGAAAGCCTTCTTTTTCTTACAATACTTACCATGTGACTTAGTGAAGCCTCTTTCCAACTTTTCACTTCAATTGTTTGCTAATATATTGTGGTAGGCAACATTATACCATGATTATAAATTAACTCAAACGTGAAAAGGAATGCAATAGAGTATTCAACCTGCAAAATGCCAGCACTAGTTATGTTGATTTCATCTAGCCAAAGCTTACTCTATTTCAAGTAAATGTATTTAGCAAAACCTAATGAAAGGTCAAGGCATTTTGCTTTCTTAGATATGCCAATTAAATTTTCACAATTGAACATCTTGCTCTTGTTATACAAACATCATCATGACACCATTAGAACAAAATGTGTCATCCCTACAAGCTTTGATGCCATTGCCACAAGCTTTGAATGTGACAGCTGTTATTTATCATTAATTTATTAGCATGCTTCTGGCACAGTCTCTATGTTAGAAGATTCAATCAGAATCCAAATTAACAATAAAATCTTCAATGTGGCACAAATGAGGTGTCAGTATAAAATTTGCAAGCACAATTTTAGTCATGCATAGTATAAACTTGAAGATAGGTCGAGTTCAATTTCTACAAGGAGAATCAATTGGAATGAACTCTTTTCAACTTTTCACTTCAATTGTTTGATAATATATTGTGGTAGGCAACATTATACCTTGATTACAAATTAAGTCAAACGTGAAAAGGAATGCAATAGAATATTCAACCTGTAAACTGCCAGCCCTAGTTATGAAGATTTCATCTAGCAAAAGCTTACTCTATTTCAAGTAAAAGTATTTAGCAAAACCTAATGAAAGGTCAAGGCATTTTGCTTTCATAGAAATGACAATAAATTTTCGCGATTGAATATCTTGCTCTTGTTATACAAACTTCATCATGACACCATTAGAACACAATGTGTCATCCCTACAAGCTCTGATGTCATCGCCACAAGCTTTGCATGTGACAGCTGTTATGTATCATTAATTTATTAGTATGCTTCTGGCACAGTCTCTATGTCAGAAGATTCAATCAGAATCCAACTTAACAATAAAATCTTCAATGTGGCACAAATGAGGTGTCAGTACAAAAGTTGCAAGCATAATTTTAGTCATGCTCAGCATGAATGTCAACATAGGTCGAGTTTAATTTCTACAAGGAGAATCAATTGAAATGATTTTGCAATTAAAATTAATCATTTCATTAACATTTTGGCTTATATAGAGCCATAAAATATTTACAAATAAACCCCTAGATTTCTTTTATTTACAAATAGAACCCTATATTAGATACAAATCTCAACAGTCCCCCTCAAGGTGGGCGAAAAATATTCACTAAGCCCATCTTGTCACATAATCAACTCCACTGAGCTAAGTCGTTTAGTGAGGCAGTCAACCACCTACACTCCAATAGCTACACGACTTAGTTCCAACAATTCGTTATTCAGCTTTTTCTAGATGAAGAATCTATCATTTTCCACATGATTAGTTTTATCGTGTTACATCAGGTTGTTAGCAATGTCGATTTCCGAATTGTTGTCAAACCACAACTTCATTTGAGTTCCTCGATCCACTTTGAGTTCAACCAACAAGTCTTTCAGCCACGTCATCTTAGTAGCTCCTAATGCCATGGCCTTATATTATGCCTTTGTTGTTGATCTTGCTAAAACTGACTATTCCTTGCTCTTCAACGAGACTAAGTTGCCACCTACAAACATGCTGTATCCTAATGTGGATCATCTGTCATCGGCACAACTCGCGTAGTCAAAATCACAAAAGCCCTCAATATATGTCCATTCTTTCTAAATATCAACTCTTTTTTCCTGGTACACTTCTCAAAATCTGATACACTACATCTATATGGCTCTACCTTGGATCATGCATGTAGGGGCTCATAACACTTTCTGCAAAAGAAATATAGAGTCAAGCGCGGCATATATAAATCAGGCAGTTCACCAATCTCTGGTACCTCACACGATCAATTGATTCACCTGCCTCTATATTGAGCTTGACATTACGATCAATTAGAGAGATTGCAGCTTTGCAAGCCCCGCATGCCTATCTCCGTGAGAAGATCCGGTACATACTTTCTCTCGAATAGAATCATCCCCTTAGATCCATAGGCCATTCAATCCCACAAAAGGATCTGAGCTATCACAAATTTTTTTAACCTCAAATTGCTTCCCTAATCTTCCATTCAGTTAATCAATCATCGTCTTATCATCACCAATAATAATTATGTCATCCATATACATAGCAAGTATGGTAGTGTGACATCATGTTGTTGAAAGAACACCGTGTGATTTGCATTGATATGCTAGTATCCCATCCCAACCATCGTCATTCAAAACTTGTCAAACTAAGGTCGAGGAAACTGTTTCAAGTCACATAGTGACTTCTTGAGCCTACACACCTTGCCCACTGTCTTGAATGTACTGAGTCCTGGTGATATCTTCATATATACCTCCTCTAGTAGCTCCCCGTGAAGAAAAGCCTTCTTCACATCCAATTGGTAGAGTCTCCATCTACCATTTACTACAAGAGAACTCAGTGTCCTTGTTATGCTCATATTTGTTACTAGTGCAAATGTTTCATCACAGTCAATATCATATGTTTGATTGTACCCTTTTGCACTAGTCGTGTTTTGTACCTCTCCACCTTCCCTTCTGGAGTTTATTTTATCGTGAAAATCCACTTGCATACAAGTGTCTTCCTCCCTGTTAGCGGTGCAATCTCCCGTGTCTGGATTTTATCAAGAGCTCCAAGCTCTTAATGCATCGCGGCTTTCCACTTGGAATCCTCTTAAACAATTTGTCAACACTTAGGTATAGAGACAGAGTTCAATAATACAATGAATGTTTCATGCAAAGGTGAAATATTAGAATAAGAAATAAAATTTGCAATGTCAATTTCCCACCCAAAACGATCAGGATGATGTCTCGCATTGTTGCAGGAGGTCCTCCTTAATATTGGGGGGGAGAGTAGATGAGGGAGCAAAAATATCACCTGGGAGTTTTAAATCAATGACGGATAGTGTAAGTATCTCAAGAGTTATGGAAGACTGAGACAAGGGACTTGTTAGCACTGCAGGATCTGTTCCCTCGGTTTGTTTCTTTCTCCACGTATACACCCTTAGCTCACCTTCAGCTTAAATGTTATCACCATTGGGGTTAATCTCCTCGATTTTCGTCTCTTTAGTTGATTCATCCCACATCACAGGATATGATATTTCTCCCACTTTCATCATTTCATCACTACTACTACGCATTCTCTTGTCTCATATATTCAGTGGTTCTCAAGTCGACGAAGGGTGAATTCACCTTCAAATTGTAGTATGGTTCAAACTCTTTGAATAACACATCCATATACACAATGTTCTCTTCTCGATCGAGCTCCAACATACAAAACCCCTTCTGAGTAGCAGAATACCAGACGAACACATATTTCAAAGCTCTGAGCTCCAACTTTCCTACATATGATATGTTGTTTTTTACAAAGCATACACATTCAAATGTCTTCAATTGAAGGATCCCACTATTATCACATTTCAACATCTGACAATGAGACTTTTAATCAAACACGCTCGAAGACATTCTGTTGATCAATTGAGTCGCCGACAAAATCGCTTGCCCCCACACGTGTTTTGGGACATTCATTATGATCATCATGCTTCAAACTACCTCTAAAATGTGTTTATTTTCATTTCTGTCACTTCGTTTTGTGTCGGTGTGTATGAACATGTTGTTTGATGATGTATCCCTTAGGCTGACAAGTGTTCCCCAAACGTCTTTTTTGTATATTGTCTCACTATCAGACCTCGTACCTTCACTATAACACTGTATTGAGTCGGAATCATCATGTGTCTTTAAAACAAGCAAACACGTCACTTTTATTTCTCATCGCATATAACCAAGTAACACGAGAAAAACAATCAATAAAAATCATAAAATATATGTAACAAATTATCGAAGATGTAGAACAAGGTCTCCATACATCTGAATGCACAAAATTAAAAAAATAAAAACTACTTTTACCAGAACTAACATAAGAGCTTCTAGTATGATTGTCAAACTCACAAGCATCACGCACAAGTTTTTGTTTACTTACATTTTTTCATACCATGATAGGTACAAAGAACTCAACAGATTAAGCGAAAAGCACCCCATGCACCTGTGAAGTAGCAGCAATACATCCTCCATACTCCCTCAAATCTTCCTACTCCAGCATTCTCAATGGATGTCAAGGCTGAGTTCATCCTCTCTCTAACCAAGTACCAGAGTTCACTATGTCACGTGTCAGTCCAAAGTTTTCGGCCAATCCCTTCTCTCAAAAGGTCACTTTTGGAAAATCAAATGAAACAACACATTTTGGTTGAAGTATAATGACACCATTAAATAAAAAGTTCACTGGAAAGAAATAAGCATGTAAAATATTCGATAAAGTCATAGAATTTGTACGCCTCACAGTATATTTACCAACCACAGGTTGTGTTGTACCATCAGCAGTTTGAATGCTCTCTGGAACTATTATGTGATTATAGGAAGAGAACTCACTAGCGACACCTATCACATATTGAGATGAACCAGAATCTACTATCCATTATGGGAAACTTGTGTTAGATATAGAGACAAGAACATGTGTATCAAAAGCACATTTGGCTGAGTGAGCATAACTAATAGTGTTTCCCTTGGATGAAGAAAAGGTAGATTCATTCTCAGTGACATCACATATCGTCGTCTACTTCCTCTTCAACATCTCCAGAAACTTGCGATCATCATCGATAAAGACCACCGTTGTCATTGGCTACCATCAGATTTGCCTGGTAGCCCCCTTTAGACAATCCACGTCCCCCCGTCTCTCTCTCCTTGAGTGGATTTGGACAAAACTTACTCAGGTGTCCCACTTCTTACAGTTGTAGCACCTGCAGGTCTCCCATGAGCACCTATCATAATTGAGCTCGATGCAGTCAATTCTTCATCGTTCTCCCCTGTCGTCAAAAAACCTTTGTGCGACCCAAGAACCACAGAAGTCTCACGCCCCCTCTTTAGCTCTTCTGCATGAAGTCGTAGTCATTCTCAAGTGACACAATCCAACTGAAGCTTTTCCTACTTCCCTCGCACTACTCTGTCGATCGCATGCCACACAAAATCAATTGCACATCTTTATTCACACTGATAGTTCAAACTGCAACGCTTGCGCTAAAACAGAAGACGTTCAAACAGCCTGCTCCACTGCTTCCTCCTCACACTTAAGCCACGTTGTTGTTCTCCCCTTCGGTTCATCTCTACGATATTAAGCCACAACCCTTGAGCTGCAACTTGCGATCCCATAGTTGCCTTCCCAACAACTATATCACGAGGGTTCTTTGTCGTGATCCTTCCCAGCGAGTTGCGATCCTCTCGTTGCCTTCCCAGAGCAGGCTACGGTTGCGGCTACTTCGTGATCCCTGCTCCTAGCTTCCAACTAGTTTGTGATCCCGCTTAGGACAATGTCGGTCCTACTGGTTCGCCGTTCGCGATCCCAGCTCACCATTGCAAGGACGATGCCAATCCTACAGGTAACACAAAAAGGCACGCCAAAGAAATCTGGATCGAGCTGGAGGCGATAGGTTAAGCCTCTGATACCAAAGTAAATGATTTTGTAATTGAACTTACTGATTTCATTAATATTTTGGCTTAAATAGTCATACAAAATTTACAAATAAAATCCTAAACTTCTTCGATTAACAAATATAACCCAAAATTAGAGACAAATCTCAACAAAATCAACTGATATCTAACTGGACCAAAAGTTGGACAGGCCTCTAAAAAATTTCACATAATTCAATAGAATGTTCATAAGAATGCATTGGTCCAAACATGCCCATTTCATAGTATTGTTTAACCAGGGATGAGACTATATACCTACTTAAAATATGAATAGATACTTTTCTCAACTAATATAACCAAACTGATAAAATCAGCAACTCTGACTGACAAGAAGTCGAATGGGTATAACTTATGGATAAGTGGGGAGACAACTCTTCACCAACAACTATATAAGAATAAACTTGTGCTGCTTAGATTCTATCAGCTCAAGAGAAGACCTTTGTTTTTTCCCTCCATTTTAGTCATTCTCAAATTCAGAGATTATTAGGTGAGAGCCTGATTCAAACTCAATTTTAGTCAAAGATTCCATATAAAAGTCTGCAAACTAGACTGAACACCTCCATTAGGAGCATTTCATCACAGCCCGGTATTACAGAAATATGTAATTTTGCTGTGGAAACAATAAGAGAATTTGTGGCCTATATTTTTAATTCTACCAAGAGGATCAAAAAAAGAATAGGAAGGGCAAAGCAACACGATAACAATTCAAAGAGAACAGGACAAAATAAAAGAAATAAAAAAGGAGTTTTCAGGTTGAACAGAAAAGAGTTAACCTTTGGCCAACTCAAGAGAGCTAAAAATGCACGAAACGAAGTTCCTTGGAAGCTTGGGATTTCTAGTGAGCCGAAAGTCGTAGAGAGAAGAGAAGACGTTCAACGAAGCCATGCTTTGCGTCTGCATAAGGGATTGGCAAAAGATTATAAGAGTGTGCTCGTGCGAACGTGCGCCTGTGGGGAAGGATGGGAGACAGAGAGAGAAAGAATGGGATACCTTTAAGGCCGGCGGATCAAAACCCTAGATTTTACCTGGGGATTGTGAGAAAGGGCACAGCATGGTGAAGAGCAAAGGTGAAGCGGGAAAGAAAGAGGGAAAAATATCCATCTTATCGCTTTCCGAACTCCGAAGCACTCGTAGACAGTAACCATGCTAGGAACACAGTGTTATTTACATTATATTAAATTATCATTAATATTAATTTTTTAATATAAAGATTTTTTTATATATATTGAATATGATTTAAACAAATAAATAATATACAACTAAATATGAAAGTTTATATATTAAGAAGCATAATTAAATATTAATAAAAAAATGTTAAGTCTGAGGATTTAAAGGAGTTTGTCTTGAATTTAAAGAACAAAATGCACTTATTTGATGCAAGTAAAGTCAACCCATCTTAATTGATCCACAAGGCTATTATAGTAGTCAAACTAAAGTGTAGAAATTGGATTTAGGTTAGGATCAAGTAAATTTAACTCCAATGCACAATTAAGCTTAAAATTCAACAAGGCTATTATAAATTTTAATTAGTTTATTTAGAATTGGCTAGGTAGAGTAAGCTCTTACAGTAATTAAGCTTTATTAAGATAAATATATCGCTTAAAAATACTCAATTATTCATCTAAACTTAGCCTAATGAGATTGAGACAAATTAATGTTTAATCCAGTAAAGTTAAGAGCTAATTTAGTGTCCATTGTAAATTAACTGGGTTGAAGTATCAATTAGGCATAGTTAAAATACATGTAAATCAATTGTGGTGCAAATAACCTGAACTAAATAAAGCTACACGAGCATGGATAAAAAATATTAGTCCTCATTTAGCTACTAAGAATTTACAAAAAAAAAAAAAATGGATTTGAGTCAAGTCAAACAAAGATCACACATATTGTTAATAACTATATAAAATTTAAATGGTTGTGTTGGTACTCATATTTAATAAATTCATATTAAGTTGGTTTTGAATATGATAAGATAAGAAGAAAAATTCTTTATTCAACCAAGCCCACTTGTTAATAAATACTACTTTAAAGTGTTTTTTACATGATATTAAAATATCATTAATATTAATTTTTTAATATAAAGATTTTTTTTTTATATTGAAAATGATTTAAACAACTATATAGTATACATGTAAGTATGAAAGTTTATATATTAACAAGCATAATTAAATATTAATAAAAAAATGTTAAGTCTCAGGATTTAAAGGAGTTTGTCTTGGGTTTAAAGGACAAAATGCACTTATTTGATGCAAGTGAAGTCAACCCATCTTAATTGATCCACAAGGCTATTATAGTAGTCAAACTAAAGTGTAGAAATTGGATTTAGGTTAGACTCAAGTAAATTTAACTCCAATGTGCAATTAAGCTTAAAATTCCACAAGGCTATTATAAATTTTAATTAATTTATTTAGAATTGGCTAGCTAGGTAAGCTCTTACATTAATTAAGCTTTATTAAGATAAATATATTGCCAAAAAATACTCAATTATTCATCTAGACTTAGCCTAATGAGATTGAAACAAATTAATATTTAATCCAGCAAAGTTAAGAGCCAATTTAGTGTCCATTGTAAATTAACTGGGTTGAAGTATCAATTAGGCATAGTTAAAATACATGTAAATCAATTGTGGTGCAAATAACCTAAACTAAATAGAGCTACACGAGCATGGATAAAAAATATTAGTCCTCATTTAGCTACTAAGAATTTACAAAAAAAAATATTTGGATTTGAGTCAAGTCAAACAAAGATCACACAAATTATTAATAACTATATAAGATTTAAATGGTTGTGTTGGTACTCATATTTAATAAATTCATATTAAGTTGGTTTTGAATATGATAAGATAAGAAGAAAAATTCTTTATTCAACCAAGCCCACTTGTTAATAAATACTACTTAACACATAATAGAAGCTTATTAAGAAAATAATAATTTTATTAGGCCTAACATGACCAGGTTAGATTAATTAAATAATAATCAAACCACTTTTAAATATTAAATTAAATTAGGACCAAGTTTAGTTAATAGAGATTTATCCAAACTAACATAGGCATTTAGGTAAATATAATAAAACTAGGAATATGTTATCTAAGGATTGTTGGATTATGAGCTCTAAGGCTCTTATCAACTTTAGATCCCAACCTTTTAGTGGTTTGTTAAGGACAGAGTAGGATTTTAGAGATTGATTAAGATTTTCTAAGGATTTTACTAAATTAGAGGATGAACTGACTTTGTTTTATTTATTTTAATGGGGTAAACCTTTTTATATTTCCAAATCTCCATATTTTATTGGCTCTAGATAAAGATATTTATTAAAACAAGAAAGATGGTCAATCATCATTGGTGAATATGGTGGGCATCATGTACTAATGATTGATGGCATCAAATTATACTTTTTAAATATTCTGATTAACACTCGTATCTATCCTCTTCTCACATATCTTAAGTAAATTAAATTGCAAATATGTTAAACAATACATTCTCTTAAGAATGGCATCTAAATTTGTTTTGGATTAAAAGTATTTATTTATGATCATAGAATGGTTGATTGCAATTCTAAATTAAAGAACATGGCAGCCAAAGTTTCATAATTTTGCTTGATTTATTCAAATTGAAATTAGCTTAAATAAGAAAAATATGATCAGACATAATTATTTAACTAAGAGGCATAACATGCTTGAGTTTGCTTATAAGAAAGAGTGCCTTGAAGGTCACTAGTTGATGTTAAATTTTGTTGTTATAAAACACTCATCAAGGAGATATGATCCATATTTAATACATAAGCCATTCTTAAGAATTGATCCCTAACTTCTACGATAATAAACCAAGTGACAAAAAAGCATTGTATCACAAGAAGGGAACCCTATGGTAAGCTAAGGTTGCTGACTAGAATTTTGGTTTAATCCAGGGAGAAAACTTATATGCGAAGTTTATTATGTGAAGCTCAAGTTCTCAAAACTAGTTTAAGTTTAAGGTCGATAGATCAACACAACATGAACTCATTTTAGTTGATGAGCTTAATGTCCCTCAGTCTTGTTAGGAGTTTTTAGACTTATTGATCTATAGTTAGTATATTTTATGAACTTATTAAATATGTGTTGAACTAATTTAATTTAAAGTATAGTGGGCTTATATTAGCTGGAAAATATGGAAATTTTGATAAAGATGGGGAATACATAAGCTGAGTTAAGAATGAAGTTATGACATTTAATAGAATTTGGCCAAGCCCAAGATATTTAACTTGTGAATTTTAGTTGGAGAGTTTATTTTATTTGTTCCAACCATACTAGAAGTTTGGAGCTTACATATTAGGAATGGCCAAGGGACATTGTTTATAAATTTAGATGTTACAAGGAAATCCAAATATGAAGCTAGCAACATTATATGAGGGATGCCTAAATATGAAATTTATGTTTATAAATTTAGTAGAGAAATACTTCACATGTTATGTGCAATACATAGATGAAATAGGGCATGACCTAATAGACTTGCTAGAATATATTTACCCAACTACATCATTGAATTTTATATAATAATAAGAAAGCAAAAAAGAAAAGGATGCATTTCCTTGAATTTGCAAAAAAATCAGAGAGTGGGCACATATGCTTGAATCTGATTCAGAAGGCATGAGAAGCTAGAGTTCATATTTTTGGCATAAATTTGACCGATAGTCGAAATTTATATTAAGCGAAAGCCGAGGGTATGAGACTTCTAACTGCGAATATAAAATAAAAATCCACATATAAAGCTTACATCTTATAATTTAACAGAGTAGCCCCAAGCCTTTTAAATTTGATCCTAAAGCCATCCAAAATAATATAAAGCTATAAAAGTAAGGACAACCTTAGAAATGATTTGATTTTGTTGAAGTTTGATATTTGATATTTGCTTTTGGAGGTTTATGGAGATCTTTGCTCATGCCAAACTGAAATACTTTAGGACTTGTATATTAAAAAAACTCAAAGGTAGGACAAATATAACTAGCCCATTAATGAGGCTATAGTCTTTTAGAAGTGGGATGTTGCTCAAACAAGCCAAACTTGAAACTCTACTTCTATAGATCTTAATTCAAAAAGCTTAGTTCTATTTAAAGTTATTACAACAATATGCATTTAAATTACAAGAAATTCTTTATTATAAAATCAATTATTATGTTTGTTTGAGGCACAATAATTTTCTTTCTATCCTTCTTCACATTAGATGATTTGTTTGTTTTATGACAATATTAAAAGGGTTAGTTTTATCACTATACTAAAAAAATAAAAATGAACATATTGAAAGAAGAAAAAAATGCAATGCCCATTTTGGCATTTACCCACATTACATTAGAAATAGGGAACTTCCACATTTAAAATTTGCCATACAACTGGAATTTATTTATTTAATCCTGAATGATGTACATTTAAGGTATAGTTCCAGTTCCATCAATAGTTCTTCAAATGCACAAGATGAAGTCAACAATTTTGGTAGAGAGGAGGTGCAGGCCACAAAAGGACTTAACCCAACCAAGTTTCTATTTTGTTTTCTTCCTTCTTTTCAACAACTCTCACAGTTCAGTTTGAAGAATATAAAATCAATCCACGAATGTTTTTGCCAAGACCTTTTCATCCTTTATGCATCACCCATCTCATAAGATGGCAAGGAAACAAGAACAATTTCTGCACCATGAAACATAAATAGAAGTTTATAACAATTTACTGTCATTCTTATGAGAAGAGAAAGAAATAGAAAGGATTCAAACAAAAGCAAAACTAGCAATCAATTGGTGCCACATACCTACTGTTCAACGGCTCTATCGAATTCCAAGTTATGAGACGGCCTCCACTTTTGGTTAAAGGGCTCGTAGCTCTTTTTCTCAATTAGCTTTTGTGCGCTTAGTTTCTCGCTGATAAGAGATAAGAGTTCCTTCAAACCAACTCCTGTAATGGCAGAAGTTTCTATGCGGCTGGCAACTTCATGCTCACAGTGCGCATCAAATTTCATCTTCTGAACATCAGTGTAACGACTTATTTGGCCGTCGACGACGTCTAGATCGTCATCATGCGATAAATCGAACGATAAATTGGATTCATCTAAATCTGAACAAGCCATTTGGTTAGATCTCATGCCCTCTGAAAATTTTGGTAAGATCCCATCTTCTTTTAGCTGTGCTTCATTTTCTTCCTTCAGATCTTCTGAGCGGTCCCCATTCCTTTCTTCTTCAGCTTCAACCCAGGCTTCATCTTGAGTAGTTCCGGGATTCTTATTAAGAAGATCAATCTGGGAATGGGAATATGCACCCAAACAATGAAAAGGAAGTGACTATAACTTCAGTGATAGCAT
The DNA here is from genome assembly GCA_003013225.1 of Phalaenopsis aphrodite. Lineage (NCBI taxonomy): Eukaryota > Viridiplantae > Streptophyta > Magnoliopsida > Asparagales > Orchidaceae > Phalaenopsis > Phalaenopsis aphrodite. Next base: position 6,413,192 of record NEWO01000002.1, on the reverse strand, counting down.
TAGTTATAGAAAACATGGAGAGAGGTACATACTTTATTCCAAACTTCAATCATGTTTTGAATCTTTTCTTCTGATACGCCAATTTTCTGCAGGACTTCCAGCACGCTTGAACGTTGCTCGTCAACATTGGGAGCACTGGAATCTAGCACATGCTGCAACAAATACCAAAATAAAATTACTATTTTTGGTTTTCTAGTCATGGTAAAGAGAATTCACATACTATAGTTTTCAATAAAAAAATGATACAACAATAAACAACTACGACAACAATAAAGCCTTAATCCAACTACATGAATCATTTTTCTCCATTGTTTCCTATTTAGTGTCATTTTTTCATTTAATTCTAATAAATTAAGATCATTTTTTATACAATACGCCCAAGTCTTCCAAGGTCTGCCTCTGCCTTTCTTAACAAAAGTACATCTAAAACATCTACTCTCCTAATCGAATCATCAAATGGTCGAAGTTTAGCGTGACCAAACCATCTAAAACGACTCTCTCTAATTTTGTCCATCATTGGAGCTACACCAACCTTATCACGGATATATTCATTTCGCATTTTGTCTCTAAGTGTAAAGCCACTCATCCACCTAGCCATTCTCCTCACAACAATACTTAACTTGGTATTATGCTTCCCTTTTAAAGGCAAATCTTCAGCGTCATCGAGCATTGCAGGTCTCACCACCATCTTATAAAATTGCAGGTCTCACCACCATCTTATAAAATTTTCCTTTCATTATAAGCGACACTTTTTTATCACACAATAAGCTCGAAGCATTCCTCCACTTCAAGCAACCAACTTGAATTCCACTATTAACATCCCCATCTATATCACCATCGCTTTGAACAATAGACCCGAGATACCTAGATCGATCACAACTTTTAATAAATTGATCACCCAAAGTTACTCTTCTGTCACTAGAGCTATTACTACTAAAAACACACTCCTTGTATTCAGTTTTAGTTCTACCCAAACGAAGGCCTTTAGACTCCAATGTAGACCTCCATAATTCAAGTTTTTTCTGGGCTTTTTCTCTCGTCTTATCCACGAGAAGGATATCATCAGCAAAAAGCATACACCAAGGTACATCCTCCTGTAAATGTCCAGTACGACCATCCATAACTAAGATATGGGCTTAAAGTCGATCCCTAATGTAATAAAATAGAAATAGGAAAATATTTGGTCAATCATCCAACTGTTCGAACACAAGTAACAACTCTAGTATACATATCTTTAATGACTTGAATATAAGTCATATCAACATCTCTCTTCTCAAGAACTCTCCAAAGGATATCTCTTGGAACCTTATCGTAAGCTTTTTCTAAATTAATAAAAATCAAATGTCGATCCTCCTTATAAACTCTGAATTTCTCCATCAAACCTCTCAATAAATGTATAGCTTCCATAGTAGACCTGTCCGACATAAATCCAAATTTATTATGAGAAATCTTTATAATATGTCTTAACTTATGTTCAATTACCCTCTCCCATAATTTTAAAGTACGACACATCAACTTAATTCCTCTATAATTTGCACACTCTTGTGCATCCCTTTTACTCTTAAAAATGGGGATCAAAATACTCTTCCTCCACTCAGGCATCTTTTTAGTTTTTAAAATAATATTAAAGAGTTTAGTAAACCAAGAAACTCTCAAATTTCCTAAATATTTTCACACTTTAATTGGGACATCATCAGGTCCTACAGACTTTCCACCCTTAGTTTTCTTTAAAGTCTTCTCAACTTCTTTTTTACTAATGTGACGGTAAAAATAAAACGTTTTATTATTATTAACGATATTAAGATCACTAAGATTGATCGTATGTTCAGAAACTTCATTAAAAAGTTTATCAAAATAGCTCACCCACCTATGTTGAACATCTTTTTCTAAGAAAAACACATTTTGATTTTAATCTTTAATACACTTTACTTGAGTTAAATATTTACTTTTCTTTTTCTTTGTTTGGCTAGTTTATACATATATTTTTCGCCCTCCTTAGTATCTAATATATTATAAAGGTCACTAAAAGCAAACTTTTTAGTGTCACAGATTGTTCTTTTATACTCCCTGCGAGTCGTTTGATATTTTTTTCAATTCTCTAAGCTTTTACATTTAAACCAATTTTTTTAACATAACTTCCTATATTTTATCTTTTCTTGCACATTATTATTCCACCACCAACTATTTTTATTTATAGAAAATGCCAAAAAATTAAATGTAAGGATCCATCTCACATGCTAGCATGTTTGCCTCATGAGCAACCATTCATTTTGCTATTAGTCACAGACTGATTTTTTTCTAAGTTATCAGCATGCATAATGAAACTACATTGATACAAAGCGGCTTAAAAACAGTAATATTGCAATATGATTGCAAATAGTTCAAAATCACATGCGATTTCCCTAAAAACTGAGAAATTATGGTGGATTCAAAGGCAGCTAATTTAAGCTCTGCATTAAATTCATCATTCAGCTCCATGGTGAGTTATTTCATCAGTTAAAAGAATTGATTAACATTGTGGATTTATTGGCAGCAAATCGAAACCAAGAAAAACCATTCATCCAGCTCATACGTGTTTAAATCATTGACATCTTGACTGTTGAAAAGTATAAAACTTAATTTTTATTGTTTTATCAAATCTACCAAAGGCCATTTTTCCATAAATAGCTGTCATCCAAGCCACATATTATAAGCAAGCTTGGTTATATGAGAAATAATTGACTTGAGATCTCATCACTCCATCCATTTTGAATTCTTGCACATGTTTATGCAACATGATTTACGGTTATTTTCTCCAGCTTGTGCATCATTAGCATGCTGCTTATGCTTAAATGATTATTTACTAAGACTGCATTTACTAATTCATACCTATTTTTCTATTGTGATTTTTCAAGACAATATCTGCGAAGTAGTAAGAAGCAACAACCTTAGTTTTAGATGTTCCGTTTTTTTGCAGAGATGATGTTGGAGCATTTTGCCTCTATGAGATGGTGAACTAAAATCAGACCACAACGTGAAACTCTACATCCTATAAATATGTTTATCAGTACATAGAGTCTAACAAAAAAGAAAAAAAAAAGGATATCTCAGGCCAAGCTGTATTTGTGAATCCCATGCTTCAACAAGATTTACTTTGACAGTCATGAGGGAACAAATGCCTACAAAACAATAGAGACATCATCGCTAAAAACCATGAGGGAGGTCTGAATGATAAGTTATCTCCCGGCCATTATTAATCAACCAACTGACTATGTAAGTTTGCAGATTTAGGATTTAGTGTAATTAACATTATGTCTAACGCAAACTTTTACAAGCAAGCCCACTTGGCTTTCAGTGTATGAACTAAGCATTAACTTTTGGATCAGAACGTCCGCACTCCACAGCGTGCTAGTTTTCGCCATATACAAAAGAATACAAGGGAAAACAATTATAATGCAAGCATTAGTAACCCACCAAGTAATAATTTAAGCTTTCGTACTGAAAAACAGTACTTAAATTTAAAATATAATAGAAAGATGATCAGTTTTCTAATCCAATAAACTATTGCTAATGTCAGAACAAATCCAGTACATTTTCCATATAAAAGCTAAAAATTTAAATCAAAATTTTGGAGATTTGCCTCTCAATAGATGCAATTTGGCTAAACAATTTTCCAAAGATGCCATTACAAGGTGTGCAAGAGCTAACCACTTGGGGTCATTTGATCTGGTGAAAAAAAAATGTAATGTAAAAAGGAGTGCAATGCGGCGGTATTGTATGTGAGATAATTTAGAATGGTTTTGTTTAATTTAAAATAAATGAAGAAATTTATATTTTCTCATTCAGTTTGAAGAAAAATAAATTAAGTTTAAAATACACCAGTAAGAGTGGTGGCGCTCATAAAGGCAGTGATGGAAGAAATTTGATTTGTTGAAAAAGAAATGCAATGCGATTGTATGTGAGATGCTTTAGAGTTGTTTGATTGAATTTAAAATAAATGAAGAAATTTACATTTTCTTATCGTTTGAAGAAAAACGAATTAAATTTAAAATACGTCGGTAAGAGCTGCAGCACCCGTAAAGGCAGAGACTAACAACCAACAATGAAGGGGGTTGGAAACAAAAAATGGCGATTAGTAGAGGCGGCAATTGACGGTGACAAATGCTGGGAGACAACAAGTGGCGAGAGACATGGCAGGAGAGGTAGCAATGGCAGGAGCAGCAAAAACAGGTGAGCAGACGTGTGATCATAGAGACAGTGGGCAAGCAGGCAGCGAAGTTGCAACGGCGATCAACAACAAGTAAGCGATGGTGAATGACGGGAAGACTACAGGACTACGGGCAGCATGCAACACTTCACAAAAAATATTATACTTAGAATTTGCCCACACCTAATGAATAACAAATACAATAAAATTGAATAAAAATGAATTTCAAATGCATTATAAATTTACACCACATCTGTTTTTTTTTACCAAACATTTAGATTTTTAAAACTCAAGTAAAAGAATGCAATGCACTCTTTTTGTTGTCGATCAAATACCCCCCTTAACTTTATGGAATATACCACAATTATAACTTAACCGACTTAACTCACAAAATCACTAGAAAGTGATCATCTGATATAATAAGAAATTTTAATTATAGTGAAGTATTTCACATCATCACATCAAATCCTACTAATTTATAAGGAAAATGATTCTTTTGCACAAATATGAGAAACTCTTCCACACAAATGATAATGCAACCATAATATTAGTGATTGCAAAGTTTATAAAAAAAGGGATTCACATACATAGCACTTTAAACTTATGTATTTACATATTTCACACCCAAACTTTACTACTTATAAAACAACTACAAAATGACACTCGTTTTACTTTTGTTCTCATTTTGGGTAAAGTCCTGGCATAAATATCACATGATCTCTACCACTAAGCCCATTTCTTTTATCCTTCTTCCATCTCCATTCCCTTCCATCATCCAATGGCGATGAAGAAGAAGATGAAGAAGTAGAAAGAATGGGCATAGTGATTTGAACATGTTTGCTTCCGCATAAGAGCTCCTAACTTAACAAATTCGCAGTGGTGGAAGCAGTTGCTTCAATCTTCAGCCAAGAAAAGCCGAAATCATATATCTAGGCTTGAAAATTATAGCCAAGTAAAACATTGTTGGCCTTAATTTCTCCATGCATGATCGAAGAATAGCTGGGGTGGAGAAAGGTGAGAGCTTTCGCAAGGTCAAGTATGATAAAAAAGCATCTGCTCGAATATATAAGCAGGCTAACACAGGGCTCATACGTCTGAAGCTTATTGGGTTGTAGACCAGTCCAGCATGGGGGCTGGACCGGACCGACCAGATTCCATTTAGGATGAAAATTTCGCACCTTCGCCTCCTACCCGTCACAATCTTCATAGATCTGCCGCCACTCTTTTCTCCTAGCTGTTGCAATCCCTCTTCACTCCCTTCCATTCTCCTCCCCCTTCCTTTCCTAAATTCTGCCTATGCTAGCTACTAGTCTTCACTTATTTATACAGTGTTTTGCTCAAGTTTAACCAGTTTTTGTAATTTTGATTCCAGGTCCGCCTCCAAGGCATCCCCCTTCCGAGAGTTGTATACAACAATGAGCGGTGCTTTGACTGTACCTCCCCTAAGGTGGTGACTACCCTCACTCTACCTTGCTGTCATCAACCTTCCAGCACCACCCATCCACTGCGTCACCTTCTGGTCCCCTCCAACAGGCTGCAGGTGCCGCTGGCTCCCCACAACAGCCACTGATCCACTCCCAGTTAGCCTTTGTCAATTCTCCCCATTTCCATCAGCAACAACCATCCCTTCAGGCTCCTCCCAACGACCACCTCATCCCTTAACAACACCTCCCAACCAGTCGATTACTCCATCAACCTTCTCCAGCGGATCGTTCCCTCTTTCAGGGCCTCCCAACTGCTTGTACACCTACGCCGACACCCCTGTAGCCGTCACAGAGCCATTCAAGCCCCTCCCAGCGGGTCTCCAGCCACCTTCCATCACCGTCACGCCAGATTCATAGTATTCCAAGACTGTTCTTATCTTGTATTGTTTACATTCTTATTGTTTTATTTACATGTGTTGTTTGCCATGAAAGAGTCGATGTTGTACTTTCTTCAAAGTCAGCAATAAAATTATGTGTCGTTTGAGTAGTGATTTGGGTTAACTTCAATATTATCTGGTATCAGAGCTAGCCCAACTCTGGTCTTATCCTAAAGTTCCCCAGTATCCGCCCTCACCCCAGCCACACAAAAAATTTCCTCTTTTTATTTTTTAATTTCTTTCATTCCTTGTCCCTCCCTCCCTTTCCTCTCTTCTCTCTATGTTCCCCCTCCCAAGACCTCGTCCAACCCATACCCGCAAACATGTCGCTGCGAAGATATGTGCCCGACACAACCCGGGATAAGATACAACGGGAGATCCATCGCCTGCAACGACTGGTCGAACTAGATGATAGGACCCAAGGCAACCTTACCCTCGACTGCGATCTCGAGAGTCGGAGAAGCAACTGTGACGACGATCTGAACCTGTTTTACCACAACATAAGTGACAATGAATATCGACCCCACTGCTTAGGCATCCACTATCACAGAAGGCCACCAGAGGAGCACTCTTTTGGCGCACACAGAAACTTTGGCATCAAGACAGAGCTACCAGAGTTTGACAGAGGCCCTGACCCCAACGACTTCCTTGACTTGTTACAAGTAGTTGAGCGCGACTTTGACTACAAGGAGGCTCCCGACAATAAGAAGACAAAACTAGCAGCCATCAAACTCAAGAAAAGCATCTTGTTATGGTGGGACAACCTGCAAAGACAACGACAACGAGATGGGAGCGCCAACATTATCAAGTAAGCAAAAAGCTGAACAAAGTTATGCAAAGAAAATACCTGCCCCCTCATTGCCACTAAGAAATGTTTCACAAGCTCCATAACCTGCAACAACGTGATCTTTTGGTCGAGGAATTCATGGTGAAATTTGGTCATTTACAGATGAAGTGCGACTTGGTCAAGCAAGAGGAGCACATGATCGCTTGTTATCGGGGGGATTAAAGGCCAACATTAGTAATGTTGTTCAACTTCAACTCTACAGGACGTTGAGCGATGTTCAGACCCTCGCATTAAAAGTGAAAGAGCAACAGAAGCATGTATGATCACAACCTTCCTTCCGATAGCAATCAGCATACAAACCAACAGATACAGACACGCCTTTCGATAACCTTACACCCAACGCCAGCAAGTCACTCCCAAGTAGCGGCAAGACCACTCAGAGCGGAGTGAAACCAGAAAAAGGTTAGTTCCTCTAGATTTGTTCCTGCCTGGACATATTTTTGGTGTCACGGTTCCGACCACATCGCTACCAACACCCCACAACTTGAGTAGTCTCGTTCATTGAAGAAAGCGTTGTTGAGGAAGTCGAACAAGTCGAGTCATAGGATAGTTCAAAAGAAGCACTGCCACTTCCAAGAGACAAAGGTGAAATGTTGGTCATATGAAGGGTCTTGCAGTCAAAACTAGACATACACATCATGGCTGAGGCACCAAATCTTTCACATCATGTGTACGGTAAAAAACAAAG
>NEWO01000002.1:6344809-6405309 GCA_003013225.1 Phalaenopsis aphrodite | reverse complement strand
CCTCCTGCTGCAGTTCGCAGAAGGAGGTCAATGTATCCGCGAGTCCGGAGTTTGATAACACCGGCGAGCAGCCTTAGGAATAGATGGCGCGATATGTAGGACCCCGAAGCCATGGAGGAGCAAAAAGGGGGGGCAATGATATTAACGACAACTGAATTTGCTATCGATGCGCTCGCTCTTGCCATTGCTGGTCTGCGGTGTGTGGGTAACCTTCGGTAGTCACTTTGTCTCTTCTTTCTTTCTCTTTTTCTCTCCTGGATTTTTGATTAAATGCTTTTGTTTTCATTTTCTGGTTAAAATCAATAGGAAATAGATAGATTTGTTGGAAATAATTTTATTGATTTAATTTATTAAAAATTAATGATTAATTCATATGTTTTTAAATTAATCATAATTAGATGAATTTATATACTATTATTTATTGATTAATTAATTAATTTATAAACATATATTTATGTTTTAAATTGTTTGATGAAAATATAAATTTTCTAAATTAATAAAACTAATTAATTATTAATTAATATTAATTTAATGCTTCGGAAATAATTTGTTTAAAAAATAAATTATTTACCTTCTGTTACATATACCACTATCATACATGGACAAAATGATCATTTTTGCAGAAACAGCTCTCTCACAGCTGTTTTCACACAGCTGCAACAAACAGGCAGTCAATTTCCCCGCAACAGCTTCTAGGGGCAGCGCAACTACAGTTGCCCAAACAGACCTTTAATGGTGAAGAATTTGGTTTTAGCCACACAAAAACATCCGCAATCCTACTCATCAAACTGAAAAAAGGAAACGAGATTCGCGTCGAATAGCAACGTTTAGTCGAAATCTCAATGGACGCGAGTGACAGCAACTACAGCTACTCCTACACAATTTCCAAGACATTATGATTGACAGCCTCCTAAATGCATTACCACCACTGAGGGACATCCAAGACACCATCGACCTCAAACCATGGTTGGTACTACCAAATCGACCTGCCTATAGATTGCAACCTATGGAGCATGAGGAGCAACAGTGTCAGGTGCAAAATCTAGTTACAAGGGGCTTGATCCGTGAGAGCACCAGTCCATGTGTAGTCCTCGCTCTGATGGCACCCAAGAAGGACGGGACATGGCGGACAGGACATGGTAGATGTGCATCGACAGGCGTGTCATTAATAAAATCACCATCAAATACTGATTCCCTATACCTCGCCTAGATGACCTCCTAGATTAGTTACACGGAGCCACCGTCTTCTATAAAATCGACTTGCACAATGGATATCATCAGATAAGAATGCATCCAGGAAACAAATGACAGACAAACTTCAAGACAAGCAATGGTATCTATGAATTGACTGTTATGTCTTTTGGTCTATCCAATGCACTCAACACTTTCATGTGACTGATGAATTAAGTGTTCCGCAGCTGCATTGAGAAATTCTTAGTAGTCTACTTCGACAACATCGTGGACCAAAGAGGCACCTTCGAATGGTTTTCAAGATTCTACAAATCGAAACACTTATATGCCAACCAAAAGAACTACCACTCCTCACAAACCAAGTATGTTTTCTGGAATACGTCGTGTCAAACACAGGCATTCAAATGGATCCATCAAAGATCAAAGGAATCGCCAGTTGGACCGCACCCAAATCATTCACTGAGCTATGGGAATTTCTGGGGCTAGCCTCCTTCTATTGATGATTCGTCAGGAACTTCAACACTATCACCGTCCCACTCACTAAACTGTTGAAGCGAAAAGAATTCACCTGGACAGCCACAACTCAGTAAAACTTCGACGCATTGAAGGAAAAAGTGACTCAAACTCCCGTTCTAGCCCTACCATATTTCAACAAATTGTTTGAGGTCGGGTGTGACACACCGACATGGGCATTAGCGTTGTCCTAAGCCAAGGAGCTCACCACATTGCCTTGTTCAGCGAAAAACTCTATGATTCATGACGAAAATATTCAACATACAATAAAGAGTACTATGCAATTGTCAGAGCCCTGGAATATTGGAGCCATTACGTTCCAACAAACGAGTTCACCCTATTCGCAGACCATGAAGCTTTAAAAATCTTAAACGATCAAAGCAAACTAAACGGGCAATACACATACACACATGGGTAGAATTCTTAAATTCATTCCAATTTGAGCTCAAACACAAAGCCGGGAGTCAAAATCGTGCCGCAGAAGCACTGAGTTGTCGTCACCTGCTGATCACATTCATGCAGACTCGGGTTGTGGGTTTTGAGATTATAAAAGACTTGTGCAAGACAGACGAGGACTTCCAACAAATCTGGGAGTAGTGTCGGTGCAGCTTACCGAGCAATATTACCAAACGAATGGTTACTTGTTCTGCCAAAATAAATTATGCATTACCTAATGCTCGATGAGAGAGGCCATCATCCAAGTGAAACAAGTGGAGGATTGGCCTGTCATTTTGGCAGGAAAAAGACACTTGCGCTCGTAAGAAAATACTTATTTTGGCCTCGTTTGATAAGATATGTGTAGCAACATGTCTGCCAGTGTAGGATTTGCCATATTGCTAAAACCCATGGGCAGAATACAAAATTATACACCCCTTTGCCGGTACCTGAGGCACCATGGATGGATGTCAGCATGAACTTTGTGGTGGGACTTCTCCGCACCCAAAGGAACAAAGATTCCACATGGTGATAGTAGAGCGTTTCTAAAAAATGGAGCATTTTGTGGCTTGCCACCGAAAGTTGAACGCTTCTCACATTGCCAACTTGTATTTCCGAGAGATTATGTGACTTCACGAAATTGCCCAGACCATCATCTCCGAACGGGATGTCAAATTTTTAAGTCATTTCTGGATGACCATCTAGGGAAAATTAGGCACTAAGCTTCAATTCAATTCAGCGGCACACCCTCAAACAGATGGTCAGACCGAAATAGTCAATAGAAGTCTTGGGAATCTTCTACGATGCTTCGGGGCAAAAGCATCAAAAAATGGGATCTCATTCTTGCGCAAGCCGAATTCGCCTACAAAAATTCCACGAACCTGACTACGGGACGCATTCCGTTGAAATTGTGTACAGGCGCAATTCACTCATGCCCCTAGAGTTGTCCCATTCTACCCCAGATCAACAAGAATGCTACTGAACGAGTTCACCAGATTCAACAACTCCACGAGGGAGTTGGGAGAGCGATTACTAAAAAGAATCACAAATATCAAGCACAGGCTGACAAGTCCATAAAAAAGATAAGCTTTAGAAGAGACCTCATGTGGATTCGCCTCAAGAAGGAGCACTTTCCCGTGGGAGCACACGGTAAACTCAAGCCCAGAGTCGACAGCCCTTTTCGAATACTTAAAAAGCTAAATAACAACGTCTACAAATTTGACCTTCCAGACAACTCCAAAATTTCGGCAATCTTCAATGTCTCGGACATCACTCCTTAGTTCGAGGACCCTGAAGCTTCGAAACAAGAGGTTGAAGCTCCCCCAACCTCGGAAGACTGACGTCGGGGTCCAACTGGGCTGTAGATTGATCCAGCCTCCCTGCTGGACCCGACTGGCTAGATCCCATTTAAAGAAGAAGTTTTGCCCCTCCATCTCCTACTCGTCAACCTCTTTGTAGAATTGGCACCCCTCTCTTTTCCAAGCCGTTTAAATCCCACTTCACTCCCTTCCATTTTCTTCCTACTTCCTTTCCTAAATCTTGCCTATGTTAGCTACTAGTCTTCTCCTATCTATATCGGTGCTTCGGCTGTACCCCGCTTGAGGTGGTGACTACCCCTACTCTAGCTTGCTGCCCATCAACCTTCCAACACCGCTCATCCACTGCTTCACTTTTCGGTCCCCTCCCACAGGTTGCAGGTCTCACCGGCTCCCCACAGCAGCCATTGATCCGCTCCCCGTCAACCTCTATCAATCCTCGCTTCCATCAGCAGACAGCAGACCCTTCAGACTCCTCCCAACAACCAGCACATCCTTTGACAACACCGCCGTCTTCGGCCTTTCCCGTCTAGCGGCTCTCTAGCCACCATCCATCACTCTCACGCCAGATCCACCGCCTTCCAAAACTATTCATGTCTCATAATGTTTACTTTCTTACTTACGGGATCGTAGCATCTTGCATTACTGTTTTATTTACTGGTATTGTTTGTCATCAAAGAGTCAATGTTGTACTTTCTTCAAATTCCACAATAAAATTGTGTCGTTTGAGTCGTGGTTTGGGTTAGTTCCGGTATCAATAGTGAGAAAAACTCTTGTAGACTATTGTTGTTTAAATACTTATAGATAGTTAGGTGGCAGTATCAAAGCAATTCCCAAGGAAGAAAACAATGAAGGCTAGTTGAGGAAAATTACAAAGCACCTGAAGCTTTCTCAAAAACTCGCGGTCGCCAGAGGAGGGTTCTGACAAGGTAGTGGGGAGGTCTAGGCACTTGACAACTACAAAAATGTCATGGGCAAGGAGCCAAGGAAGACGACAATAGAACGACCTCGGCTGAGGGAACGGGAGGTGGCAACACCCGACATGGCGACATGTAGTTGTTGGGTGCAACAATGACAAATGTAAAGAGGGAGACTAGGGAGGCGAGGAAAAGCAGATGAGTGTCGCTAGTGGTGGACGACAACGGTAAATGCCTTGAAGTCATTTGGTTTGATAGTATGGAGCTCCTAAAGATACGTTAAAGAGATGAGCCAATTATATTTTAGAATAAAGGTAAAAGGAGTGCCGTTTTTTTCGGTTTTACATAAGTTTTAGGTGTTTGATAATTACATAGTAAAGTTTAGGTGTGAAATATGTATATAAAAAAAAAAAAATCGGATCAAATGAATGTTTAAACTTATTCACAACATCAACAATTTGGCATCATTAATGAAAATAAACACCTAGGACAAGGGTAAGATTGAAGGCAAACAAATGTCAAATGCCTATACAAGGAAAACTGATTTCAAATTAAAAATTCATGCAAATTTTGAGAAGGAACAACTCTTACAGGAAAAGGGTGCAATTAGTCATACCAATAGAAGGTCTGCCTCCACCACTTCTTCAAGGGTAGCATGAAAAGCTTCTACCAACTGAATAAAATTATTTCCTCATAAGCAATCGAGAAAATTCTCATCACTAGTATAAGGGAAAATTAATAGCTCTAAGAAGATACCTGTACAGGCAAATCCGAAATAAAACCAACAGTATCACTGAGAAGAGTTTTTCTCCTGAACAATATCCATTACAAATAAAATCATTCTAGTTAGTGCTTAAACTCCGCAAAAGCTGCAATGATAAATTTCATTTCTATATTACCCAGATGGAAGGAACACACTTCTTAGACGAGGATCCACAGTTGCGAACAATCTGTGGAAACAAACAGACAACTTAAAAAACATGTTGGAATGGCCCATTTTAATAGAGCATATGAAAGGTAACGCAGCCATGACTGAACTATTCAATTATAATATATACAATTGAAATGTTACTTAACGCAACATGAGACAAGACATACCTATCATCGCTGTATATATGACTGTTAGAAAGAGCGCTAACTAACGTAGATTTTCCCTGCAGTCAAACGGTTAAAATTATAAATAATATCCCAGATATGATGATCACACAAAATCACAGAAATGATGATCATATTAACAGATGCAATCCAAAAAAAATAAAGCCCTTTTAAACCAAAATCTTGAATGAAAAAAAAAACAAAAAAAGACAAGCAAACATTAATATATGGCACAAGAAATACAGTTAAGTCAAGCCATCGCAAGTCAAATAATCTGAACAGTTTGAATATGAAAAGAAAATTAGGACATTATTGAAGTTTGGTCATCCTCACCGATTGCTGTACAAAGACTTGTTGCAGATCTAATCCAGTTTTTATATAGAAGCCAATCTAAAATTGTTCTGTCAATTTCTTCAGAGGATGTTGTGTTGATTTGAAAATGTGCTGAAAATAGGATTCCTAGTGTTGCTTGCATAGCATGTGTAATGCTGAATACAAGTTCTTGTTTTTGTTTTTAAAAAGCATGATAGAATGATGATACATAAGGAATGGATATTGACCATAATTCTTGTAATGCTATGGTCGATATCAATATGAAACCGATCTACGAGATTAATATTGAGATCTTGAAATAAAGTAGGGCTATCATAAAAACTAATTGACAAATAAATGCGTGCAAGAAACTGTCATTCTATCCAAATAAATGTGTAAAGCCACTAATATCATAAAAAATAGAACATGCCCTCCTATTATGAAGTTAAATAATAATATGCACCATAAGAAATACAAAATTGCGTTGCGTGCTTAGTTCTCCAGCTTTTGTCAGTCCACCCATTCACACAAAACAAGTGGCGCCAATATCAAAGTAAACTGAGCATCAAGAGCTCATGAAATGCCAATCAACCAAGATGGCCAGGCTTTGAAGCTCTTGCGCCTCTTTATGCAACATTCCTTTGGCCACGACTGAAAAAATCATTCCCTTGAGCCTAAACTATCACATTACATGCTTATCAAGTACATATTTCATATGACCGATGTTTTTTTAATTATTATATGTAATGATCCTTAAAATAAGAAAATTGAAAGGGATGATTGGGCATATAAAATTAAAAAGTTGATATTTTACTTCAAACGCCATAAAATTAACATGTGATATTTTTGGGCTAGTCAAGCATTTCTACCAAGTATGGACACCACAACGCATGACATGCCAATCAACCATGATGGCCAGCCTTTGAAGCTCTCGATCCTCTTTATATCATATCATGTCTCTGGCCACGACCAAACAAATCATTCCTTTGAACCTAAACTACCACGTTACATGCTTATCAAATACAAGTTTCATATAAACAATGAGTTTTTTTTAATTATTATATGTAATGATCTTGAAAATAAGAAAATTGAAAAGGATGATTGGGCATATATACTTAAAAAATTGATATGTTACTTCAAACGCCATAAAATTAACACGTGATAATTTTGGACTAGTCAAGCATTTCTATCAAGCATGAAACCACTACGCTCAATGATTGCTATCCCACAACTCAAAAGAAAATTTTAAAAAAAAAGTGTGGGAAAGATAAATAAAAAATCTCTCTTTTAAATAATAGAATATTGTAAGAGCACCACATACTGCATTTGTATAACCAACAACAGCAACAGTTGTCAAACCATGGCCATCTAAACCACCACGTCTTTTGCGAGCAGAGCGCTGTAAAGCCCTGGTCCTCCTTACCTCGTCAATTTCAGTTAGTAGTTGGTTTCTCCTTTCTTGTATTCTGAAAGTCACAAGATTAGATACAGCTACTCATATAACCAACAACATAAAAACAAATGAAAATTTATTCAATAAACAAATAACTATATAAAAGATATATGACAAACAGAGTATGGAATTCACATAACAAAAGCATAATAACGACACAACAATGACAGAACAACTGAAACTTGAGAAAAATATCATGGATGCATGCTCCAAAGAAATTTAAGCTCAAAGCAATGACGTAACATGTATCCACACTGAAGTCACAATTCCATAATCCTATTTAAAATTATGTTAACGTACTAAACCATCAATTTCACCTTTTTAGAGCAGCCTCTTCAAGGAAATTTTAGTCCCAAAATCAGAATTATAAATAAGGCAAAGGTACAGACTAATAGAAAGCATAACAACGGCACAAAAATGACAGAAAAATTGGAACTAGAGAATTATTTCAAGTGCATATGCTCAACCTCAATTTAAGCTCAAAGAAATGTTAGCATTTATCCCTACTAAAGTATTGTTTTTGAGAAGTCATTTAGAACTGCAATTTCTACACGATTAACGAATTTAAGGCACAAAAAAAAAATTAAATAAAATAAAAAGCAAAAAGGAAAGAAAAAATGTTTACAACCCATAACCATATGGCTCAACTCTCAAAGCCTCTACATGTTTGTATGTGTGCTTTAGGTGTTAGTGTAATGCTAAAATCGTTAAAATGGTTACAGACAAAATTAGACATTCTTAACAAAAATCATATTAAACTTGATTACTAATTTGATCCAAATATACTAAGTTTAATGATATTTAACAGAATATTAAAATAAACTGGCAGGTATCATGGCATACAGTAAGATGTAATTAACACTTCTCTTTTAGGTTATAGAAAATAAAGTAAATCACAATGCGCGCACACAAACAACATAATATTAGTTGAGGAAATTGATCTTCCCATGTGTTTATGACTCCAATTTTGCCTCCATGAAGAAATATAGAGATATGAACAACTCCCTACTTGTGCTTGGAGGGAATGCATCAACAAAATGTGTTAGGCAGCGCCTTATTATTGACAAGAATGAAAATACAGCAACACCCCTATTGTGCCGACAGAAGAGAAATTAGCTAGCGAAGGGTTGTATTTATGATAAGGTACAATCATTGAGGCATCCAAGAAGTAATATTCGATTATTTACATTGTACTTTAAAAGCTACCCCCAAACAGACTCTTAGAAGTGGGTGGAGAGTAGCCAAAGAGTTATCAACAATAATGATGTTATTTTAAGGAACAAATCTCATGCCTTCTGTCGGCTACTAAAATACTTACAATAGATATTTAAGATGAAATACATTGGCGTAATCAATATAAAGATTATATGCTTATAATAGGTAAGACACCTTGTAAGGGAAGTGAAAGGCTTGATCATTGAAGGAACTTCAAAAATAAATGAGAAGCTGAGGATTCCTTTAATAAAAGAAAAGTGCATCATGTGCAATTTTAATGACTGCAAACTTGGTGCACTATTATCAGTGCTTTGGATCTGTACTTTGGATTGATTTAAAGTCAAGAATGTGTACATGTATAGGGGAAATAAGTTCAAGATTAAAATTTCATGGCTTTAAAGAACGAGAACTTCAAGAGTAGTATAAAGTCAAATAGAATCAAGGAGATTTCAAGATAATTTTTTATAAAGAGGACAATGTCAAAATAGTCCTTTTACATTTTATAGAGAGACATTTTAGCACCTGAGCTTAAAGTGTCAATTTAGTCCTCAAATATTTTTAATATGTGCTAAAATAGTCCTCAGATTCTTTAAAAGTATAGTTATTTTAGCCCTCAATCAAAGAGCATGGGGACTAATTTAGTGATTTTATCTAGCTGGGGACTAAATGACACCATATAAATAGTTAATAGATTGTTTTAACAGTTTACTCATTTTATAAAACTATAATTAAATTAATAATAAATGTGAATATGATATGAGCATTAAGCAACCATTGGCAAGGAGCTAATTAAAATAGCAATAAAAATATTAAGATAGACGGCTATAAAATGTTGACCCCTATATGTCTCCCATAAGTCAAGTTGATCAAACGCGACAAAGATAGCAAGCATCGGACTCGATATCCCATAAATCAATAGTAGTTCACTTTAAACAAAGTTGACACTGCCAAAATATTATCTGATAATAAAGCAAACTTCACGAGCATCTCCAAATCGTCCTCGAGATAGTTCAAACAAGTATATTTGTGTCTGAATCTGATTCCGTTTGACATGTTTCGGGTTTCGTTTGACATATTTCGAGGGATCAAACAATCACCTTATTTAAATATTACATAAATTAAATTTATACATTTACATATTTATATATGGATATTAATATATTTATATTTTTATATAACTGGTTAATATATCTTTATATATTTATATATTAATTATGCATAATCTTCAAATTTAGGTTTAAATTTAACTTTTGCTAATCAATTCACATACAAACAAAGGCTTAAATTGATATTCATATAGTAGTTAAAATAAAGAAGTTGAAAGTGACTTTATTTGAATGAGCGGAAAATTTCAAAAGAAAAGAAGAGAATGAATCCTTCTTCCTCTCCCTCTCACAACTAGGGGTGTAAACGAGCCAAGCTTCAGCGAGTTGAACATGTGTTCATGCTCGGTTCATTTATTTATTTATTTATTGTTTGAAATTAGCTCGTAAACAGTCTGCTCGTGTTCGACATGAAAAATATTCATGTTTGTGTTCGGCTTGAAAAATATTCGTGTTTGTTTTCAGCTTGAGTTCAACTCAAATAGACAAGTTCAAATTAATTAGAAAAATAGATGTAGGTGTTGGATTCAAACCTACACCAATTATATGCAATAAAAAACGCGAAACCACATGACCATGCAAGGAGTGGTGATTTAAACTTCGAAATAATTATATATAATATGTTATTATATATAATTTCCTTATTTTGAGCTAAAATAAGTCGTGCATGATCGAACAGAAGGTCTTACATGGCTTGTTTATATTTCGAGCTTAAAAGATTATATGTATTCAGCTCGCTAAATTAACGAATGATTCGAATAAAAGTTATTTAACGAGCCGAACACGAGTTTTTTGTGAACAACAATCTTTTTTGACAGCCCTAATCACGACAAGAATAAGGAAAAAGACAAAAAAGAAAAGTTTCAAAAAACAATCCCTATTTTACTCTTCTTATACAAGCTTTTCTTAGTGCATTAGGGTGAGGCTTGCATGCGAGACTCGCGACACGGTGTGCAATTCAAACTAAGTACTCGTACACGTTTTTCTTGATGTGTCAAGAAAATTTCCGTGTTTGCTTGAGTTTTCATGAAAAAGAAACCTTTATACACATGTAAGCATGGCGGGGAACGACGATGCCAGATAGCCTAATGAGTGCTTGTACATGTTTTCCTTAGCGTGACAGAAAAAGTTTATCATTTTTTTATGTTTGTAATTGATTTCCCAGGTCCACAGCTCCGTACACACGCTTCTTTGGCTGGCAGGGTACACTACCAGAGTGCAAACCACTCATACACGTCTGTCTTGATGTGGTGGGTAGACCCAAATTTTCAGGTGAGCCTCCCTCAAGGAGATGAAGGCTGCCAAAATTTCATCTGAACGCCGCTTACAATGAATAATGAAACTGAATTTATTTATATTAAAATTCAATTAAAATAAAGTTCCTATATTACAAAGGATAAATTTTAAAAAGGAGAAAAAAAGGAATTAAATTAAATAGAACCTACATAACATTTACATGGGACTGGATAGCTTATCTTCAAGCATGAATGAAACCTATAATTGACTCGTTAGCTTGCAAATGAGAGTGAAATGAACGCTCTATTAGAAACTTGAATCACATTACAAGCCTAATTAAAAAATTAAAGATCAACAAAAAATTGCTAAAAATTTGAGTCTATTTTATTTTTCAACAAGAAGAAAATATATGATAGACTTTTTATGAAGCAAATTGCTAGCATACGAGCATAACAAGCTTCATTGAATATCCAAGATTTGAAAAGTTGAAAGCAAAGCTAAGCATATGAGATAAAATTCAACATTCTGAATGCATAATCAAGATTCTCATTTGCTAAATAATGCCATCGGATCCGCAATCCTCCTACATGAGCGAACAGAAGGCGAACTTAAAACAAAATTTTACAGGCACCTCAATAATTAGTATGCTCATGCAAATATCCAGAACTTTGAGTGATTTCAAGAGTAATTAATAAATTTAAGTAAAGATATGAGCACACATCACAAGGCCACCTCCAAATGTATTAAAATTTGAACAATTGCTTCTTTTAAATGCATTGAAATTGGTGCTAGTGAACAAGAAGGTGTGCATACCATAAAAGTACGTGCATAATCATATTGAATGCTCGATCATATGGTCCAAGAATATTGTGTGGACTTACATTGAATTGATTTTTAAAATGCCACCATAAAAATATGCATGTTATCAAAAATATTAAACCCTTGTGTGCTCCATCGTTTGTTTCATATTCCTTAATTCTAAGCATCTGAAAATGTTGCGCAGGTTAAGTGTATTTTTAAGCTAAAATTAAAAATACATTGATAAGCATACATGTATCTTAAAGCTTTACAAAAATTTTCCTTCCAAAAGCCAAATTGAAAAGTATTAAATCACACATACTCTCAAATATGTCGCCTTGCCTACAGAGCAATGTCGTAAGTCTCACTTTTGTCCAATCTGATCCTCCTCCCAACAGGTACCACTTTACAATAGTTATCTGATACCCCGATGATGGCAGTGTTGAACATAAATTTCAATCGGATGAGTCTACTTTCCAAATAATCTCAAAAGAATATCTAAACAAACTCAATTGATTTAGGTTATGAACCTCATCTTCTGTAAGTAGGATAGAGTCGACAAAGTTTAAGATTACTTAAATCCCAGATAATGGTTGCGTTGAATATAAATCTCAACCAGATGGGTTTATTTCAAAATCAAAAAGACTTCAAAATATTAAAATAAAATCAATCATTAAAAATTTAAGAGCAAAACTCATATGTCCTCTGCGATCTTTTATCTAGGGTGACAAATCTATTGTTACTTTAAACTCACAAAAAGCTAATGTCATATTAAATATACTACTAATTTAAACTCAAAATAACTATGTCAGTAAAGACGTGGATCAAGTATTTTGTCTGCATGGTTTAAACTTCACAAAAGAAGCGTTAAGATCAGAGCCCTCTAACCAAATGGTTCGGCAATAGGCTCCATCGAGTGGTATAGCCAGTAGACTCCATTATAAAATGGTCACGACTGCAGGTTGCATATCCACCAATGACATTCTGCCCCCTTTGAGTAATGAATCATAGGGTATATTTGATATGACACAAAGCTCTTTATAAACTAAGGTCGACTTAGATTAGTTCTATATCCGCCCCACATCTGCAAGGTTCCCTTAAACGAAGCAACTCATGATTGTTGACAATGATTCTTCTGTCAGTTTGGGTTGCTACCTCCTCTTACTAGGCAAACCAGTGACCATGACGACCCAAGACGACGAAATCATTGAATCTTGATCAGGTGCTTCATCATTTCCCTCACCATCCGCTCTTAAGTTCACGATGAAGATTTTATAAGTTTAAATTTTAAATTTTTTGCTACTATATGCTAAATAATCAATTTTCAGATTACTAGCCTTAATCAAAAATGTTTTCCCATTATTGAGAGTGATAATTAACCGTAGGGACTCGTGCCTACAGAAACCTCGCAGCTCATACCTTTAAAATCCTCACAAAATGAGCTTTGGGCAGTGTGTTATCTACTAACACAACTATCTCATATGCCATCTGAAAATTTGACCATAAATCTCACCATAGACTCACTCGTTCTCATTCATCTTCTTTTCTTCCTTTCAAGGAAAGGGACGGACAAGATATTTCGAATTTTTGGAGGCCACAAAAAACTAGAGTACAGAGAATAATAAATAGTTATTAAAGAGATGGTAGATATAGATGCAGTGCATATTAAGAACAAGGTGGAAAATAAGTTGAAATACATTGATCTTATTTAATACATAAATACATATAATGTGGGTAAATAGAGATTGATATGACAGAATTTTGAAGAACAAAACATAGTATTATGGCTAAACGAGAAAAAAATCATCCAAAAATAAGTGTTAACTCTTCATGTAGCCACTCAACATAATGAAAAAAGCCAACCCTGAAATAGTCAGCAAAAGGTAAATGATGCTGATGCTCAATATCATGATAATGTAGAATGTCCCTTATAGATTAGATGCCCACTATTTAACAAAAATAACTAGTTTTAATTGTTTAAGTCGAACTACTCAAAAGGTGTATGGAACTTGTTTTAGCAAACGAAACGTAGGAACTCGAACAATCATTTCCGAAGTCCATTAATGAAAGCCTGATATACAAGAAATTTTCAATAGCTTCTTCCTGAAATGATAGTAAAACTGATTTAAAGTTTACATATATTAATTATAGAAAATTTTACCCTCTTCAATAATCTGTAAGAATAAATACAAAAAGAGCATAAAAATTTACCTCCTTCGTTGGAGCTGTAGCTCAGTTTCTCCAGCACCACCAATAAAACCACGCCCTCCACTTCCTCTCCTGTAGTCAACAATCATATAATAAATATTAACTGCTTGAAATAGAAAAAACTCTGACGCTTGCACTAAGTTGACATATGCTTTCAGCGAAAGTGTAATATGTAATTATCATATACAGCTATATTTAATAAACATAGTGGTCACTTCATTACATTAAAAGTTGCCTGATGTATTTTTTAACTTATGATAAACACAGAATATCTACCTGAAGCATAAAAAAAATCATAAATGCATATCCTAAATATTTTGTACATACCCTCGCGCACTAACAACCTCAGCTTCACCACTTATTCCAAAAGTAAGGCGTCCATGTGAGCCACGCACTCGAACAAGACGACTCCTCTTGTACATGAGAGCAGCTAGTTCAGACTGTAAAAATAGGGTATAAAACTTCATCACCCGCAAATCCTTTCTCAGGAAATGAGCAATAAACAAGGAAGATGATAAAATCGCATCCTTTACTGCTTCCAAACGTATGTAAGAAAAGATTTCAAAACAAAAGGAGACAAAATAATACAAAATTATGAAATTTGTAGGGCGATTGAAAGACCTGCAATTTTGCCTCTTTGGTCTCAGCATGGGAATTGAAGATCTCTATAATAAGGCCAACACGATCCAAAACCGGCTTTCCCCAAGAAATCTATCAAAAAATTTCAGTAGTGAATCGAATGTATTAGCAATTCATGGTGAAATCAGACTAACATATAAAGCTAAACTCCGATAAGCAGCATATTGATATGGCTTGCCTCCAAATTGCGCTGTTGGATTCCAGAAAGCGTTGCGTTCACGAAAACAGCATCTATGTGATCCTGTTATGGCTACAAATATAGTTTTAGAAAGGGATCATAAATTTGTCCATAGATATTGATATAACTTTCTTAACTCCCTTCTGTGAATAAAGTAACTAATCATTGAAAAAACCGGGGAATCTCAACATTTAAAAGTTTATAAACTTTTCAACCGCAGTTTCCTCTTTGCTAAAACAGATTTGGGTGAAAATCAATACAAATTCTTAATCCATATATATATATATATATATATATATATATATATATACATATATATGGTCTGATTTCCCAATAACGAAAACAATCAAAAGTTTTCTTAAAAGATAATCTAAAAGAAGGTAAACATCTTTATGATAGACATATACTACTACACAACTGAAAAACATATCATAATTACATGTAAGCAAAACTTCTCAGTTTCTTCTCAAAGTTTTGAAGTAAGAAAATCATAATTCAGATGCAGAAAATTTTCATCTCTAAATACTCCTTGAGGAATGTATAAACAGAAGAGATGAGAAATTGATAGAGCACCTCTGATTCCAATGCCTTCAGATGGGTTTTGATATTGTCCACAGTTCCCGGTCCAAAATAAGTATCTGATACAATTGTTGCAAACAAATCATCAGCATGAATACCAATAAAGCACTAAGTCAAGGAAAAACAGGGACCTTTCACACGAAACAATCATCGAACAAAATTACGAAAAGAGATAACTATGTCTCAGAATTGTCAACACATTAAATATCTACCAACAGACGAATACAAAAGCCATAACCAGGAATACTCGGTAATTGTTCAAAAGTCCAATCAATCCATAACCTGATTCTTAGCAAAAATAAGTGTAAAAATTATATTTCTTATGGCTAAATAAATAAATTGCACTCTTTAATGAAATAGAAAATAGACAAACACCTAAAAAGTCATGCTCACATCGAATGCCCAAATATTATATAACAGAATTTGCAGTTCAAACATCTATTCATTATTTCAACATGCTGCAGTAAAGATTTCTGCGTATTTATTATATCTAACAGCTAAACTTCAAATTTACATATATGCCAAATCACCTATACATGAAAAGGGGTATTCCACTTTTTAAAAGACAGGTCAGTGGTACTTTTGGTGTGATATGAAAGATTTGGGTGGAATAAATGTAAAAAAGCAAAGTTTATGTGTTAGATATGTAAACATATAAGAATTGATGGCATGCATGTAAAGCCTATAAAAGAAAAATAATTAACACTAGATACAACCAACACAACATGATTTTACTTTTGCAATATTTTCACCCAAATATATATTCATCTTTAATATTTAAAAATAGACATCTTAAGGAGCTTTTAACAGCCAGAGCAAAAAGAAACAAAGCATTTTTCTTCTTTGGCTTCTTAAAAATCGAGCCAAAATATTGTGTTAATGAATAATTACAAAAGCATACAATGACTTAATATTCATTATAATAATCCTGAGCATCTAATCTTCTAAAAGTTATCTCACTCATTTTAAATTCCTGATGTCTCAATATCAATACCACGTCATCTTAAAAACAATACGCCACAATGCTTCAAATATTCTTTTAAAAATTTCCATAGTAAATACAAGAAGATACTAACATAATATTAAAACGTAACATGAAATTATTTTTTTACAAAAACTCAGCTCACAATTACTTCAAATATCAAAATATCGCTGACGAATATATTTTCTCCTAAATCAATTATCATGCCACTCAATCATATGCCAATTTCAAAAACATAACCATAAGACAGTCATTTCATTGCTCTCTATATTTCTCCATTAATTGCTACAACACATAGATTGCATCAAAAGTAGGTCACTTTGGTATACAACAAATTTGATTGTTTGATAACATGATTTTCAAAGTTCATATTCCAAAACCATCCCTTAAGACATCATGATATGAACCATAGGCCTAATTTCCCAATACATACCACATCCTTCAATATCTTTCGCTCATAAATACAAGAACAAAATACTTGCTCTCCAAGCAGTTGGCACACTATCAATTTTTAAGATCTAATAAGAGATTGTATAATCAAACTATTCAAATCTCTCTCATAACTTCCAAAAAATTGATATGTACACCACATCAATAAGTACATAGCATGAACATATACAAAACTAAGGTTCATTTTTTATTATCATCTATGGTAACCTTCATGATTCCACTCATTTTACATGTCCTTCTAAAAAAAATTCATCCTTAAAATTCTTATTTATCAAAATTCATTTCAACCTTCAGCTTAATCTTCACATTTAACTAAAAATTTATAATGTTCTCACTCGAAATACATCTAACTTGCTCGAAGCTTCTACAGCTCTTGTTCATTGTTTTACCAAAATTTTCCTTCCTTTTTCCTGCTACCAAGTCAAGCCGCCTTTCCTTCTCCTTCCTTCCCGTAATCGTTCCCTCCTCCTTCTGAATCAAGCAAATTTACGAGAGCTCTTGCTCTTGTTGCCAAACCAGCTTCAAGATTTGTGCAATCGCTTTTCTTTTCCTGCAATATTCATTGTTGTCACCTTCCCAATCAAGTTCGGGCGCCTTGCCCTTGCAAACCTTGTTCCTGTTACAAGAATAAAGTCAGGGCATCGCAACTTTCCACTGCACTAGACATTGATAGCTATAGGACTTTCTCCCTCTCTCCTAACTCTCCTTTGGCCTAGCCAAAGGTAGAGGACAGAAGCTCGCTCTCCTCCTTTAATGCAATTATCTTATATATATATATATATATATATATAATCATAATAACAATAATGATAATAGTATATGTCAATTATGTTACACCTAGTTTAATAAATGACAAGGTTTAATTGCATAATTGCTTATATTCTGAATTCCACTTTGTGTAGTAGGAAAGTGTTGGGTGAACCATTAAAAAATTTAGAGTTTTGTGTTTTTCTCATATAAGTAACTATAATTTATTAGGGGTTAAATGTAGTCGTTATCGTTAGAGGCATTACCGTTGTTGTTTGTATCGGAATCATAGCTACTTTGTAAAATTGTCAATCCTGCCATAGTTTCTCAATTTATTTCTTTTTTGCCCTTGTTGTAGATTTATTTATTGCTCATGATGAAAGAATTAACTACCTTATTTCAAAATTACCTTATTTTTTTGCCCTTGTTGCACGGTTGTAATGTTTTATTTTCTTGCTTGTTACTATCATGAATTGCAATTAAATTTCTTGCATGTTATAATTATGCTTGAAATAATAAATATGTTGGTCATATTATTTAAATAATCTTCCACTAAGAAATTTTAATTATATACTTGTGTGCGATGGTCTACATGTCAATGCAATCACTTTGGATATTGGAAATAGTTGGGGTTCCTTTGTTGATATTTACCTTCCTGATTTCAAAGTGTTCGATATAGCCGACTATATATAAATAAAAATTGAAAATAAGTAACAAATAATAGTAAATTTTGTGCTAATAAGACTTGATTGGATTTGAGGTTATTGTATTGATTGTCAATAATTTCAAATTTCACTAATTTCAATTTTGATATTTATAGTACTATATATATACATATAGTGAATCATCCCTTTTATTGTTCATACTACATATCCAAATCTTTAATATTTATGTTTTAATAAACAACGGTTATTTACTTAATTTAATTTGTCAAACTCACTTGTTGATATTTTTGTATAGTATGTTCTATTCAGCCACTTACAAAATCATCTCTACATGAATAAACATTCCAGCTCTGGATTTCTTCTTTGTATTTTTGGTATTTGCTTTGGTTGTTATATTTCTTCTTTAGGTTTTTGGGTAGTTGTTTCTATATGGTCAGTTCAATTTTGTTTCAGTTGGTTTTTTATTTTTCATTCGGTTGTATCAGTCGGATTCTTATTTATGAAATAACATAAAATTCATCTTTAAATGTTTATTTTTTATTGCTTGCATACAATCTTTTCTTTTGATAATAAAAAACATATTCGCATCATTGTGTTGCTAAGGTATACCGACTTCTAGACCCAGCAAGTGACATTACCAAAGTTACAAAAAAAAAAAAAAAAAAACTCTAGATCCCCTTATTTATGTCTTACCTAATTTATAAAAGAGGTAAAATAAAATAAATCTAAATCATTCAAAAAAAAAAAAAAAAAAAAACTCTAGATCCCCTTATTTATGTCTTACCTAATTTATAAAAGAGGTAAAATAAAATAAATCTAAATCATTCAAAATCTCTAGATCTCCTTTTTTCTTGTCATAACAAATTTATTAAAAAATAATAAAGAATGTGACATGAAAGAAAAAGGAGAAAAAGGACCGCTTAGCAAATTTTTTGTAGCATTCAAACTGTAACTTTCAGTAGTTCTTTTTATTAGTTTTCTAATTTAACTCCTAAGACATCTTCCTATCTGTTGAAGGGCTATTCTTACGGTGAAGCGGAATAGCATATTCTCATATCAAATATATCTCTTGTAACACCCCCATTTTGTCGGTCAAGTAGATTCAGAAATGCATATATCAATTATTTATCTTGAGCAACACTTTGCGCTCTGTAGCCCTCTCTGTGAGAAGCCTTCAAATTGGCGTTTTCCATTAGAAGCTTCGCCTGTGTTTCTGCTAATTGCATAATTTTGTTTAATGATGGTTTGAAAATGTAGACTGCAATTATACTCTGCTAGTGATATTTGAGCCAAAACGGATAATTGCATTTTTTATGAGATTTTATGGTTATATAAGGTCACTTTTCAATCTTTTCAAGCACACAAACAAAGAAGTAAATTAACGAAGCAATTTTGTTGCTTTTTACAAAATAAAATGTCATGTTCTTATCACTAATTAGTAGCTAAATTTGCGGACATCTTTTAGCTGAATAACAGTAGTTATGTTGGATGAATATCAAGATGTCAAACCATCTGAAATTTTATAATACAGTTACTATTTCAATGATGTTGGTGTCTTTTCATAGAAAAATATTGAATTAAAAACGCAGCGCTACAGCAATGTAAAGAATAACATTTACAGAATAATAAACTAAACAGCTCTTAAAATAACTTCAACGCTTCAAGAAAAAAAAAACATCGAAAAAAAAAAGAATGCACCGCAGCAATAAACCTCCAATAGCCATTCTTCAAATATCAGGTGACAGGAAGTTATTTCAGAAACTTGAAAAGAAAGGAAGCAGGAAAAGACAAACCGGCATGAGACTTGGAGGACCTGGCAATGGGGTTCTGCACAACAAGGTGGGAAGAGATCTGCTTGGAGGCAAAATCCGCCTGAACGAATCCGCCGCGCGGCTCCTCGAGCGACTTAGCAAGGTTAAGCGCCTCAGAGAGCTTCAAATCAAGGATGGATTCAGGGCGGACGCGGGGCTGGACCACAAACAGCCTCGGCGGGCTCTGTAGATCGTTCTCGAAAAGGAAGACGCCAGGAACGGCAACGTCCTTCTCTTTCCCCTCTTCACGCTCCTCGTCGCTTCCCTTCCGCTTCCGGAAAGACGAGAACAGTGCGCCAAAAGGCGAAGGCGAATTTACAGGAATCGGAGCACGTATGGAGAAGAGGGGAGGGAGATTAAGGGAACGGGAGAGGTAACCGGTTGGTTGTCGGAGGCGAGAAACAATTCTCATCACCATATTTTCCAACTTCTCCGAACACGAAGTATGCCAGCGTAGCGCGTCCAGGCCTAAAGATGGGGTTTTTAAGATCCTTGTAGGAAAAAATTTGATTACTTAAATGGGTACATAATAGTGTCAAGGGGTTATATGTGGATTACAAGGGGGTTATAACCAGTTGTACCTCCCGTATAACCCCGCTGCGCGCTTTTATTTTATCCATTGAGATTACAAGTTTACAGTGGGGTTACACCGGAGTTACACGGGAGGTACAACAGGGTTATAACCCCCTTGTAATCTCCATATAACCCCCGTGTACACTATTATGTACCCATCTCTGCGTACGGTTGACGTGCGCAAATTTTTTCCCTTGTTTGTAACACTAATTAGGCATTTTTTGTTACATTATATATATATATATTGGCGCATTTAGATTCATGCCACTTAATTCTTATATATTTACATATGTAAAACTATAATTTTTACATTTATACACCAAAAATTTTCATATCTCATTAAAAATTATACTATTTTAACTTTGTAAAAGTGCAATACACTTTTCCATGCGTGTGTATGCAAAAATTAAAGTTTTGATAAGCACATATATGATGTAGATATTCCTTCATTTTTTAAAAAAATTTATTTTATACAATTTTACATGCTTTCTTCTATCAAAATAAATTAATTAATTTATAAAGAACTCAAAATAACTTTAAATACTTTTCAACACTTCTCACCAATCATTACCACTAATTTACTCATCATCATCATCAGCACATCAATCAATTTTTTTTCATATTTAATAAAAGAAAAACAATCATTAAATAAGAAAATATTAAAAATATATATATCAAATCTTAAATTCCTTAAAAAATATGAAATATTTGCATACATTCCACCCAATATTTATGTATTTATATATCTAACAGCCACAGTGGACCTTATACAGACCAAATATTTTCATATCACGTAAAATATCACTATTTTAACTTTAAAAAAGTGAAATACATTTTTTTCATGCATAGTGAAGATGAAATTTATGTCAAAATTGAGATGGTACATATGTAAATCTTCTTTATTTATTTTTTGTTTAGGGGCCTTCACATACATAACACACACATCTTATGTACTAACATGTCTAACACAAACTTTAGAATTTACATTCATAACATCAATCTTTAACATCACATAAAAAATACAGCTTTATTAACATTTTAAAAGTCAAATGCACTTTTTTTACGCAAAAAAATTTATAGGACCAAAATGTTGTAAATATAAATATCAAACTTAAGGTGTTAGAAATATAAATCCGTAAGAATTATGTGGTATGTATGTAAAATTCCTTTTTTTTTTTTTTTTTTACATTTTTGAAATAGATGTCATGCATGAACAGAAACAAGCATATAAACCCAAAAAAATCACTTAATAAAGCAATAATGTATCAGCACTAGGGCAGTTTTCGTATGCCATGAGTACAAACTATATGAGGGAATTCATATAATCCTTTAAAATTTCATTTACTTCATAGTCAACAATGAGACCACATGTTATGGTGTGGGTTCAAGTTTACCATATATAGTGCAGCAGATTTATCCAATCTGAACTTTGATGTTATGAATTGTGAGACCACACATTTTAAATTCCTTAAACACAAGCAGAAGCATAGAAAAACCAAAACTAAATTAAATTAGATACATGTAAATACATGAGAATTGTGTGCCATGTTATGTATGTAATTGCCCCAAAATTAATTTATTATCTAAATTAATCCCCTTTCTTCATCCCAACCTGATGCATGGATTGAAAAAGATGACAGCTTTGTTCAATGATAGTTAATAATCCCACAAGGTAATTATCAACGCCCACAAATAATAGAAAGAAGCATTGTGGTTGGAGAAATCTCTCAAGTGGCAAAAGTGAATAAATACCTGCCGTGCATTGATTCACCTCTTCCACCAAGAACTCCACAAGGCAGCATAAGAACTTGATTCATACTACCTCCACCTTCACCCCATAAGGACCCAAGGGGTTAGCTTTATTGTTGCGCTGAAAACCTCTCTCTTGTCGTCTGCTTTCTCTCCTCTTCTTCCTTCTCCTCTGCTTCTTCCTCTCCAAGTCCATCTCACCCCTCCTCTTATACATTTTAAAAGTAACGTTCCTCTCAGCCGCCATCACCCTCACCTTCTCTGTGATCTCCGCTGCGATCTGCCGATTGTAGAGCTTCCTCAACCCCTTCATCAGTTTCGCAAATGTATCGGGCTGGGGCATGAGCCCTGCATCCATCATATCCAAGCAGTAAGAACAAGCCTCCTTCACATGCTTATTTGAGAACAATGCATGTATCCATATCGTCCAAGCATAAACATTGAGCGTACAGCCCAGCTCCACACATCTTTGGCTAACTCCAGCTTCTCAGCCCTCAGAAGAGAGTTCAACAGCTCCTTCAGGGTGCCATACTGTGGAGCAGTCAAAAGCCCTCTTGCCACCATCTCCTTGAAGTATCCAGAGGCTTCAATAAGGGATTCTTGGTTGATAAATCCATGGATCATGATGATGAAGGTGTCGAGCCCGGGGCTGAGGCCACTGGCCTCCATCTCGTTCCAGATGAGAACTGCTCTCTTCAACTCACCGAGTTTGCATGCCAGGCGAATTACCACGTTGTAGATGCTAAGGTCAGGTAAGCAGCCAGCTTTGGACATTCTGGTCATGAGTTCAGAGCACTTGTCTAGATCTTCCTTAAGCTCATGAACAGTAAAGATAGAGAAGTAAGTGCTGGGATTCGGCACACAGCCGTGCATTTTCATGGTATCCATTGCATCCAAGAACTCATAAGCTCGGTCTAACCTTCCTGACTTGCAGAACCCAGAAATGAGAGTGTTATAGGTGACAACATCTGGGACGCAGCCGCGCCTGCGCATTTCAACAAACAGTCTCATGGCGTCGTCCATGCAATCCCTTGAACAGAGCGCCTGGATGAGAGTCGTATATGAGATGACGTTGGGCTCGCACCCTTTGCGTCTCATCTCCGTAAGGAGGGCGTATGAGTCTTCCATCTTACCAGCGGCAGCAAAGCCGGCAATGAGAGTGTTGTAAACGACGATGTCCGGCTCAAAACCTGCTTCCCGCATCTGAACTAGAATGTGCTTGGCCTCGTCGAGCTTCCCGGCGCGGCACCAGCCGTAAAGGAGAGATGTGAAGTGGCGCAGGTTAGGGGGGAAGCGGTCGCGCATGTCCCGGAAGAGGGAGGCGGCCTCCTTGACGCTGCCGTTCTTGCAGAGGGCATCAAGGAGGCAGGCGAATACGTAGTCGTCGGGGGCGCAGCCGTAGGATTTCATCTCATCCAGTACCTGGACGGCCTTGGTAACCATACGGGCGGCGGCGAACCGGCGGATGAGAGTGACGAAGACGTCGGTGGTGAGGGCATCGGGTAGCTCACGTCGCATGCGATCTATGAGAGCCCAGGCGGCACCGAAATGGCTGGCACGTGTGACGGAAGAGAGAAGGGTGCGGTGGGCGGCGGGGGACGGGGGTAGATCAGGACGGCGGCGGGAGAGCCAAGAGAAGAAGGAGATGGCAAGATCGGCGGCGGGGCCGCAACGGGAGATGACGCGTTCAAGGAGACCCGGACGGAGGGAAACACCGGAGTCGCGCAGGGCCAGGTCGAGCTTCTCCGGCCGAATGTGGAACTTGCGGAGGATGCGGTAGAGCTTTTCCACGTCCTGGGAGAAGTCGTCGGCGATGCGGTCTCCGGCGGCGGAGTTTGAGTCACCAGCGAGATGAGGACTCCGGTGAGAGTAGAGTGATCGAAGGTAGATGAGATTCGATGGATTGCGTGGTGCTGGTTGAAGGAATTGAAGGGCAGCTGTTAGATTTGAGGATCTTCTCTTCATTTTTCACCGCCCCTCCCCCGTCGCGCAGCTTATTTTGATGGCTTGATTTGATTTGATTTGATTTGATTTGAATTTGAAGTTATATTACATGAAATTGAATAAAGTCAACGAAAAAGAACATAAGACCGAAAGTAGAATCATCGTTCCTAATTGTTAACTCTCATTATATATCAAACTCATTCAAGTAGGACAGCAAACATTTTGTTTCCATTTAGGGATTACTCGAGGTGACAGACAATCAAACAGAGTATGAAGCTCTCATCGTCGGGTTGCATCTAGCCTATAAATTGGACCTGTGATGTTTGTTGGTAATATTAGATTTGCAACTATTGGTGAACCAAAAAAATGGAGAATACGAGACCCACAACGAAGTGATGATCAGAGATTAATAAGGCTGAGGAGAAGATCTGGAAATTCATGCAGTTTAGAATCGAGCATTTTGGTCGAGAAAAAAACAGGTGACTGACTTACTGGCCTGATGCATTCGCTTAAGGAACGGGTCACCACAAAAACTGAGTTGACACGTCGTTGAAGAGCCCAAGGCAATGTTTGTTGATATTGAGGAGGCTAAGAGATGGATAGATCTTTACGTCAAATATTTGGAGACTGGAGAAATTGCAAAGGACGTCACAAATCTTAAAAAATTCAAATTCGAAGCCACTCAATACCTATTGTTAGAAGAAACACTCTTCAAAAAATTAATCACATCATTGCACCTGAGATTTAACAGTCGCAACGCCTAGATCACCCAGCCGATAAAAAAATGTGAAATTAATCATCCAAGACACCAAGATCGTCCGACTGAGTCTAAGAATAAAAATGACCAGTCATGACTCCAAGATTGTCCGACAGGACCTCGATTTATTCAAAATATCGTCATTATCGAATATGATTCCCTGCCCGACAATGACATGCTCAACGAGAGGCGAAAGGTAAATCATTCCGGGAAGCCATCCAAACATATACTAATTCTCGCTCTATCGAATGATAAGCATCAAACAACCAACAAACAAAGCACTAGGGGTATCAATTCAGGTTAGCTGGTCGGGTTCGGGTCCCCAAGCAGACTTGAATAATAAATGTTTCAAAAGCTAAGACCCGAACACGAGTTTGACCTCCTAACCCGAACTCAACCCTAAATCTTGTGCTTATCAGGTCATGTTTCGATTTTTGGGTTCAACCTGAACCCGACTCGAAGAATAAATGGGTCGACTTCTCTGACTCGAAAATTATTCGAGTTAACCCTAACTCAAATTTTTTCGAGTCGAGTTTGAATTATGTTGGTGTTTCAGGTCAATTTTTAATACCCCTACAAAGCACTAAGTAGATTGGCAAAATGAAGAAAACAAAATACAAAGCAAAAACTTAGGTATAGGCAAAGAAAAGAAAGGGAGAGAAGTAAGCAATACTTATTCATTTCTTCAAGCAAAAAGAAGTACACAACACTTTTCTTTACAAATAATTGACCTGTCGGCTACGGTCGAGCAACATAGATTTATATAGAAAACTAAAAATTACAGGAAAAAAAATGACAAAGTTTAGGTGACTTTGAACCCGTTGTCGACTCCATCTCCATCTTTGTCCCGCTAATTTGCTCCATCACTTTCCTCATCTAAATCTGTAAAGAGGGTGTGAATTAGTTCATATCCGCCCATTTAGGCTCTACTAGCCCCCTCTTCACAAAACGTTCAGTGGTCATGGCTAGTCCTATCTGGATATGCTCAGACAATACCACGACATGGTATTCTTGTGTGATCATCCAGGTCATTCTCTCCTCGAGCTACTTGTTTCTCTATGTCAGAGATATGACAATTTGTTCATACTCCTTCACCCTCGACTCTCATTCCAAGGCTAATTACTCCAATTCTTCCCTACGAGTACAGGTTTTGCTTCGATTTCCCACTTTTTCGCAACCATCTTGGACATCAGTTGATCGATCACATGTTTCTTTCGCTCCTCATGAACAAGGGTCGTCAATTGGAAATGGGTGATCGACCACGCTAGCAGGATAAATCTAACAACAATTTCCCTCATGTATGCTTATCTCTTCCCCCTTAACACAGAGTCCAAACCCTCGGACCAAACCACCATTGCTAGATGACAGGGATACTCAGAAATCTCGAATAGATCCACAAGGGACAAGCTAGTGTATCAGTCCTTCTGGGTGCCCACCATGATATAGTGTCCGCTCGAACTCCCCCACACATTATTATTGCCCTCCATTCTGCATAGCCATTTTAGAGGGGAGCTTCCTTTGTGACAGAGGTGACAGAAACTATCTTCAGATGGCTCTTTTTACTTCCGGCAGGAAATAGCCTACGCCTAGGTTTGACCTCGGGAGTCTCCTCATCTCCCAAATCAAATGCTACTTCAATAGGAGATTGTTGTTGCGTCACATCCCTTTCACGAGGGTCGATGAAAGGGAAGCCTAATTCTTCCCACCACATAGACCCTCTGTGTGAAGGTGTCCCTCTTCCAGAGCTCGAACCTTGGAGACTAGGCAATTTGGACGAAGCCTCATTATGCATCTCGGAGGTTCTCGCACCTGTTCATATTAACGACTAATTCAGAAAAAGAAAAGAGAGAGGAAAGTCCTTTACCAGCACCAGGGCAATGGCTTTTTCGGCCGTGAAATAGGATCAGTTGTCTCAAGGGGGATCTTCACCTCCTTTTTCTTTTGAATTATACCAAAGCTCATCAATCATATTATCATAAGTCTCTGGCCACAAGGCCCTTTTAAACACCACAATTTCCATAAACTAGAATATGGACAATTCTTGGCCCTTGATCATTTTGGCATAAGCCATTGTGGATCCAGAGGGATCTTCAGTTTCTTCATGTTCCGCTTGACGAGCTAGATGAAGATCCTTGGCCTTTCTGATTTGAGGCGATCATGAACTTCGACTATCAATCCTTTGCTTTGCTCTCGACCTCTATCACCCTCAGTTTGGGGTCGGACAAGAAAATTGCATGCCTGTTTCTATCCACCCTGAATCTAAAGAAATAGAAAAGAGCTCGATGGATCCATGAAATTCCAGTCACCGAAAGAAGATAACAAATGTCATGATGATGGCAACACTTTGGTGTCATCAGAGCCGAAATAACATCATAGTGAATGAATATGAATCGGAGCTCCTGATAGAACGAAAACATCATTCCAAATTTAAATTGTTCCACATACATGACCTGACTTTTTCCGAAGCTACTAGTCACCCTCTCAAATTTCTTTGTCAGGTGGAGAACTACCCAGAATTATATGACAAAGACCTTATAAAGAATTTTAATATGTCTCTGAGTCACTATGGACACCACATTGGAGAGGTTAACAACGAAAAGTTCAAAAGAGTATTAGGGTGTCAAGACCGGCGGATAAAATAAAGGAGGAAGTTAAAGCACCGAGAGGAGAAAAGGATCACTCATGGAAAGACACAACAAAGTAAGGGTCTTCAAAACTCACCAACTTTGCTAATATAGTACAAAGTGAAAGTCAAAACGACGCATGGGCATCAGGGTCTTTTCAACGAGGAAATAAAGTCACATCAGATACACATTATGATATGCAAAAATTAATAAATTCAATTAAATAAAATTGTTTATATTTAGATCCACTTGACTAGTCAGAGAAAAAATATTTAATGAAACCATCAGTCGTTTCCTCAATCGGGACATAACCTAGTTGAGACAGCCGCATGTACACTAACTCGCCTTCTAATCAAAACCTATCTTCTATATCAACTTCAAGTTGAATATGAGAAACCAAAGCCGGCTCCGGATAGCCGACACTTTAACCTGAAGCACTGCAACTTCCCATTGAAAGATGAACTCCGGATTTTGCATCGCCGCCAGTTCCTCCTCTAGCTTCTCTAGTTGCCTCCCGTATTAAAAAGGCTTCAGCCTCACGGGGTTAACGTGCGGTAGAGCCAAATAGCCCTGACACGACGGTCACTCCAATCAAATTGCCTTCCGGACATGTCGTGTTGTCCTCGGACGGTCCTCCCGAATACCTAAAACCCTCAATATATCTCATCCGCCAAAACAACAGCAACGCCGCGCTCAGTGGGCGATGAAGTGTTCATCCCCTTTCCTAAGGAAAGACCCATCATGATATGTAGGACAGAAGTAGTGAAGGAGCAAACTCCTCCCCCGATCTCCTACTTCATCTATAGAGGAGGGGCAACGGTCCCAGTGGCATCAACCGAGAGAGGATCATGAGCAATATTTTGAACAACTACCCCTAAATCCTCCAACAATACCACTATAGTTGCAAGTTCCATCATCTGCGCCCTCCGCGATCAGCATTGAAGGATCACAAGCAGAAATCAATGGCTCCGCCGACTTATCCTTCGGATGGGTTACCCTTGTCATCTGACGCTTCTTCTCTGGTAATCCGCCCTCTTTCACGTGATACTTCTCTGAAGGGCGGTCTGAAAGTGAGTATAACGACCTACTTCATCTCTCGGCTCAGGGAGCTTCGCCTCGAGCACGGGAAGCTTTTCAGATTGCTCACTGTTTAAGGAAGACTTTGTCCTCTGTTTGCTAACTTGGAAAACCATTTTTATGTCATCATAGCCAAACTTGGCTAACATGAAAGGGTAGCCGCTCTCCATGATCGCTAACAACAGAGAAAAGAGGGAGCTCAACAAAAGAAAACATAAGAGATAAAATACAAATTTTTCAGTTCTTCCCTATTTATAAAGGCTTTCCCATGAAATTCTAGAAGTATTCAACTATTGCACATTTAAATAATTATAAATATCAATATTTTTTTTTTAAATAAGATTTTATTGTCCTTATCGCACTATCACTATCAATGAGCAAGATAATCAGAAAACTTAAAAATATACATAAAAAATGAGTCAATGCGAATCTCAAAAAAATCCAACAGCCAACAGAGATATGGCGAAGTGGTCCAGACCCGCAAGGTGTAGTTCGTTTTTCTGCATTTACCTTCATGGCTCATTTTACCTGGGAGGAATATAACACAAGGGAGACGAAAATCGACTATTCTCTCAAAGGGCCATAGGTACTAACCTCGCACGGATAAATTTGCCATGATTCCTCCTCCAGGTCAGGCGATTATAGAAGCCGTCCAAATCTTAGACATGCAACCTGCACCTTTCGGTCAACTCTTTAGGCATAGTCGTCTGGATCATGACCTGGCAGGATGTCATCTCGGACTTTGTCTCGTGGATCATGACCCGGTCAGACGCCACCTAAGACTCCCAGTGCAAAACCACGCTTGAAGCATGACTTAATCGGATGCCATTTAAAGCTCTCGATCCGACAACTACGCATTGTTCAAAATACTCCCCTACGATACCTACTTTGTTAGAATTACAAATGTAATCTCAAAACCCTCATTGCTATAAAGGCTCATTTCATCAATAAAGGTTATGTTATTTAAATGTTCATTATCATTCTTTTTTTATGCTATTTTTCTCTCTATCGCTCCCTACTTCTTAGGTGTCTCCCAAATAGATTTGAATTCAAAATTATAAAAACATGCTATAGTTCTTAAAAAGCTCTTGATGCCAATATATAAAAATTGAGTTGTCTGTATACAAGTTTTACTTATTAATAACAAGATAGAATCACGTAAATAATAGAAGCTCAATATTCAATATACGTAAACACTAAATTAGAACAGATCAAAGAAATATTAAAAAAATATATAAATTTAATAGTTCATCCATTAATAATAAACTTAAAATAAAAAATATAAAATAAAAAAAATATTGAAAATTTTGACACAAACCAAATTGAATATAATCAGAAATTGAAAATCAAATTCTAAAATTTACACATTTAAACTGAAAATTGAAGCAAAACCAAAAGAACTGATTTTAATTTCAAATTTAATTAATCAATTAATTACGCACTACATTGATTAAAAAAAAATTAATTATATTGAAGCAAAACCATTGAGATGACATCTAATTTGCAGAGAAGAAATTTCTATAATTTTTTAATTGCGTGCGGAAAATATAAACAATTTAAATTCAAGACTTTATCCTCTTACCATAAAAACAAAATAGTTATTTTTGACCGGATTAAAAAAAAAAAGACTCGCAATTTTAATAAATAAAAAATTATAAAACAACTTTAAAAGACATCTAATTGAAAAACAATAGTGTCAAAATATGTGCCATGCATAGCCTTCCCTTTCAAGAATTTTCGGATTATTAAGCATATCGTTCATGTTTCACTCTTTATATCATGATACGGTTACAAACTACGATTGTTTCTCTTCTTTAATTGTTTTAATCACAAAATATATATATATATATTTATTTATTTAAATAAACTTCTGCAATTCCTAGATATTGTTCGAAACTATCGATACTAACGGAAAATATATTGCAATTATCTGAGCTTCGAACGGCGGGTCTTTCTTTCATAAGCAAATTTCATTGAGCTCTAGCGGTCTATTTTAAAATATAATTAGGATACATGGCTGACCCTACAGAGGTCTGATCATAATGGCTCGTCAATGGAAGAGCGCACAATTCTATCAGGGAGTCCGTAGGTGATAAGAAATTTGTACACGTTAATTAGAGCAAGATGTTCCAATTAAGGGTGTTACTCGAACCTAGACCATATTATTGCTCTTCATGAATTTCATTGAGTTCAAACTCAAACTGAAACCTACAAATTTGAACCAGCTCACAAGCCAACTTATTCACTATAAAAATAATAATATTATTATTAATATTATAATAAAATGACAAATAAATCAAACAATTAAAAGATAATTAAAACAAAAAAAAAACATTATATAAACTATAAAATAATATTTTTAAAATATTTTTGATACTTTAAATATATAATCTTTTATATATATATATATATGAGCTCATTTTATATTAACATTTTTTTAAACGAGCATGCTGACAGGCCGAGCCAGCGCAGCTTGAGCTTGGCATTTTATATTAACATTTTTTTAAACGTGCATGCTCACAAGTCGAGTCAGGGCAGCTTGAACTTGGCTTCTTAGCTCATTGAGCTTAACTTATGGACCACTTATCAAGCCACCTCAAACCGGCTCATGAGTCAACTCGACTCGATCTTAATTCCAATGCATAAGCACACTAGTTAAAACTATAAATTCTCAATTGACTGCATTTAACAGCTCATCCTGCCCGGAAGACCACAAATGGAAAAAAAGTAGAAAATTTTCACCTTTTCGCTCCAGCCACATTAAAATCGAGTTGAAAATCATAAACCTGAGCCAGCAGTAACGTTAGTTTCAGCCAAAAAAAAATAAACTTAAGAACGTTATCCTTTGTAATATCCTTAAAAAAAGACTAAATTAGGGATTGGGATTGAGTGTCACCAGTGCAACTTCTGTTCATTTCCACTTCAATCCAGGAGAACCCTCGGTATGCAGAGAGTTTAGAAAGAAGCTTAATACAAAGTCTTTACAGCGCTCCAAGGTAGGAGACAAAATAGCCATTGTAAGCTAATAATAAGCCCATCCATAACTATCAATTCTAATAAAAGAAGAAAGACAGAGAGCCCACAATAGCAAGTCAGTAGCAGTGTTAACTATAACTTGATCGAGAACGAAATCCAGTGCCATTTTTTTATCGTGCACATGGTCAGCAGATTTTGCTTTTCTTTCAAGGTCATCAAATCTTTAAAAAACAAAAAAAAAAAAGGAGATAACTAACAATCGCCAGATATAAATGGCAGTTTGCAACCTAAATTAACCGAGACATTTTTCTTTTCAGGTAATAATCATATATTCACATTTCTATATTTCATATAAACATAGTTACCACTTTTCAAATATCATGTCCAAAAATAATAACCACTTGTATGGAATCCATAATTTGTTTAGAAAGAAATTGTTGTTAACACATTTTAATGCTTTAGTAAAATCTAGGTTAGCAGCCTACAACAACTCAGCATCTCCCATCTGCTCAAGGCTGCAATATGACAATTGCAATTTCCTATAGCAGTCATCATAAGCAAATAAAGACAGTAAAAATGGTAAAATGAGCAAGTAAAAATAACACCAGATTTTGTTCTTTCCTAGCTGCAATGGAAAAAGGTGTATGATTCTGAATCCTGCATAAAGCATGAAATAACCAAACCGGCCTGTAGGGCACCCAGAGAAGCCAAATACAAGCAAATGCCTGAAGTTTCATATCTAATATCAACTATAATAAAGCGCCTAACTTGCAGGTTAAACATAGCCTAGCCGATTCTCATTGTACATAATCATAAAACCACATCTAGCAATATTAAGAGTAATTTCTACAATTATATAATCAAATAATAATGTAATCCCTTCCTTTCTAATGTTACCTTTTTGTAAACACAAATTAGCAATGCATATATAGAATTGGTATTGAAGGAATTTCATAACCAACAAAATCAACTAAATTTGCTAAACTCTTAGAAGGCATGGTATTGTACCGTGCAAATAAGTTGATACAAACTAATAGGATTTCTTCACATGGATGGACAGATTTTAAAATTAGAGTAGGAAAAGGATAATTACCCCAATTTAGAACCAACATGACCTGGAAACAAAGAAAACCGCCACAAATCCATTAAAATGATGCCACCACTAAGCCACATTATAAAGAGTCAAAGAAGTTTCCAAATATAGATGAAAAAATTGCGGATTCAATTTGAGGGCTAGCAGACTACTCAAAAACTAATACAGAAGTAGGATTCAAACAAACTGTTACGCGGCCATACACGTATCAGATATAGGAATTAGCCGATTATGCTGTGCTTTAGGGCAAGCATGCCAAAATTACTAATATGTGCTGTACCATGGGTGTAAAGTTACAGACCGGAAAGACAACCAGTACCTTAAGCACTGTTTATGATTCTTTTTACTTAAAATGTATTTGCTTATTCTACTTTTCACATATTTTTTATTTTGTTTTTTAAAATAAATTGACTTAAAATACTTGAAATAATTTTCAGATATTTTGATTGTTTTCGAAATAACTACTGCTGGTGCCCGCCATCACAGCCCACCGTCAACCGTCGCAAGCAATTGCTAGCTGCCACCAATCTCTTCAACGGGTCGCCACCACCTGCCTTCAATAAACTAATAAACAAAAATATATTTTCAGCCTACCAAAAATATTTAATTTCAAATCAAACCAGAAATAAAATAAAAAAGGGCATTTACACACCACACAATTCTTATGTATTTACCTAATTAACAACAAAATTTCATATTTAAATGCATAAAACTCAAATCTTATATTTACCTAATGAACATCACGTCAAAAAGACTACCATTGCTAACGTTTTTAAAAGTGAAATACACATATGTTTATGATGCCTAAGCATCATAAATGTAAATATCAAACTTTGGGTGTTAGATATGTAAATATATCAGAGTTGCGTGGACTGTATGTAAATTTCCCAACAAAAAACATAAGTGAGCCCAAATGGGCCACCTGGCAAATTAAGTTTATTTTAAGAATCAATATTTAACATGTCCCTCATAAGTAACAATTCTAGCTATCATTATACGAAAAATCAAGTATAATATGAATGATGCAGAAGTTTTGAATTAAGCCCAAAAAATAATAAAAGACCAGCTTTGGTGATGGTTGAACCACGTTTGTATGGGTAACTTACATTTAGCAACAGTCTTAACATGTTTGTGTAGGAACTAGGAATAACTTTTGATGAAGATCTTGTACAAGCTTTATACGGCGCTGACATAGCCACTACGTTTAAATCCAAATAAATTAAGCATATAATGCCTTCTCAAGTTTTGTGGGTACCAATTAGTCTGGTTGGTAAGGGCCTTGAATATTGTTGCTAAGATCTTGGGTTAAATCCTCAGCTACACAATAATAAACTCCCATTAAGAAGATTATCAGTTTAGCAAAAAAAAGGGTACTGATTTGAGAAATTTTATCACAACTTAAGGTTTAGTTGACTAGAAAATTCCATGTAGAAAATAAAATAATAATAAAACTTTCCAGAGTCATAACTTCTCTTTGTACAAAGGGGGAGATAAATAAATATCTCTGACAGACATTATAAAATAAGAATACTGCCAAAAAAGGAAGGAAAAATAAATAGGGGCCAGTAATCCTATAAGAAAGCACACGAATTATAATCCGAGGTCATAGAAAGACGTATCTAATGGTACAACGCTTTAATTTGTGTGCCTTAAGTTCTTTTACTATGATTGGATATCAAACAAAAGTATTATAAATCGCCATTATTATTTCCACATTGCAACCATTGGTATCAAGGAAGATCCATCATGGTATCCTTTTTCAATTCTGCATCAAAAATGTCATCAAGTTGGATTCTTATTTAGATCATAAGTATTGCAAATGTAAACCAAGGAAATTAAAAATTAGAGATCGTTGACATCAGAAGGTATCGTTTCAAAGATAGTATTTTGATTGAACAATTGAGGAATGATTTTGATTTTTTTTTTTTTTTTTAGATAGAAACCTATCTCAACAATTTTATTAAGGGACACAAACTAGTTAACAAGATTTAAGGAGTACCTAAATGGGGCACATTCTTGATACAAGAGCCAAAAAGAAATATACGCCTAATATTTTTCCAATAAATAAGTAATAGTATAAGAAGTAGAGATCAATCCCATGAATTAATGGTGGGAATATAGAAAACGAACAGCAAGACTAAAGCTTGGTTCCACTAAAATTTTGACTTGATTGTGTATAATATATTGAAAATGTTTATAAACAAAGGTGACTTACTACTATGGAAAATTTGAAAGATTACTTTTATAAGTGTTTGGAAGCCCCATGGATTATATTGTCAATGTTTATTAATTGCATTAGATAAAAAGATAAGGATGGAAATTCATTTACTTTGAAATCAGAATGAAGTTAAAATTGCTATAAATATTGAGACGCGTGGCATGTGTATGCTTTTGGGTTCTATTTTGGGCAGCATGACATTATTCATAGCGCCTGATTCTAACAACATTCAAAGAAAATTTCTTCATAAGCCAATAATTCAAGCATTTCCACCATCCAATCAAAGACCTATCTTCCACATCATCCCAAATCCTCACTTTACAACCATCCAAATCCAAAGTCCAAAGCATCAGGTATCTCCATCGTTCAACTGTCAGCTAGTTTCAAAAAAGGTGAAATTGAAAACTGTGTTGTTTTGCCTTAGTAAGGGAAGGCATAAGCTTTAAAAAAGAAAGATAAAAAACTTATAATTATGAATCATTCATGTATTTATAAACCATCAACATATGTACTTAGTTTATCCAGATAAAGACGAACTATAGAATCGCATAATAAAGAAGAACAAACAATAAAATCAAATAATAAAGAAAGAAAAGAAAATTCCAATCTTAACCGTTAATGAAAAACAAAATTTTGAAACGGATTCGGCGTTAGCATTCAGTTAAAATTTTAATGCAGTGAGAGTAAGGATTAACAACAGCCTTATACTCACTTTCAGAATGTAAGTAATCGTATGTAACAATTCTATATTTGTTTGATTCACTCTCATTGCATGATACCATTCTAGAGCTCCTAAAAAGCATTTAGGAAGCAGATTTCACAGAGAGATGGTTGTAGAATAGCAAGTAAATGCTACTATGTGAGGATTATTGTGTTTAGAAGGGAATACGAAGACAAAGTTGTTACTGGGCAGTAAGATTGATATCATCAGCGGCTGTCCCGGCTGCAAACAGTTAATAAATCTTTTAATCAGCAATGTTTGGGTGGCAGAAAGTTCTGCCACCTATCCCCAAGTAAGATACACATATACCACTTGCAATGAAAAAATGATACAGCACTTTAGAGAGCAAAACCCGGAAAAATCTCCCCAATTTATAAAAGTAACAGACTGAAAAAAAAAAAATCCAGAACACTAATACAACATTGAAAAAATTCCATGATAGAAAATAACATAATTAAAAATAAAGAAATAGTAAAAAAATAAATTATAAATAAAACAAAAAGGAAAAAATTATGGTTGAATTGCAAACGACAAATATTTCGGGTTAAAATCGATCCGAGTGATTACGGATGTTATCGCAATCCCACGGGACGCTTAATGCGGAGAGACAC
This sequence comes from Phalaenopsis aphrodite, assembly GCA_003013225.1. Classification (NCBI taxonomy): domain Eukaryota; kingdom Viridiplantae; phylum Streptophyta; class Magnoliopsida; order Asparagales; family Orchidaceae; genus Phalaenopsis; species Phalaenopsis aphrodite. Next base: position 6,369,123 of record NEWO01000002.1, on the reverse strand, counting down.
TCCTGTGTCGTTCTCCTGGATTAGAAGAAACTTATTCTTCTCTTAAGGACTTTGATCCCATTGTTGATCACTCTTTCCCACATAACACCTAAGAAGATTTTCAAGCCGCAATTCACCACTCCTATTTGGCCATCGGTGCTTGGGTGTGCCATTGAAATAAATTGAGATTTAGTACTCAATTTACTCCATATGACCTTCCAAAAATAGCTCAAAGACTTTTTATCTTTGAAATGTTGGGCCTCCTTTAGTAGTAGCAACTCGAGATAGAATGCATATCTAAAAATCCTAAAATTCTTTTATCTGAGGTCGCCCGGTGGATGGTATCAACTTCTCAAAAGCACGGCCCATTTAAACAACCAATGTCAATTTTGTCGATGCTCCTCTTAATGCCTGCAAAAAGACAGTTTGTGGCACCACATCCATAAACTCCGTATGAACGCTTATTACTTCAAACTCACTATGATCTAGGACAAATAATGTTAGTCTTATTGAAATCTCTCTCATAATTCAGTTTGAATTACTAGCATCTTTCCTTCGATCGCGACAATATACTCTTTGGCTTCTTCACTTTCTCCAACGTCTCTTGAATCATTGTCTATATTTTCCAGAAATCCTTGCTCCATGAATGAGATCATCCTCGTGTTTGGAAAATCTGATGTAATGTGCACAAATCGTGGCAACAAAAGCATCGCCTTGTTGGGATGGATTTAGGAGTACAGGTGATCTCCACATTTTCTCCACTTTATATAGATTTCTCCTTTAGTGTTGTCGACTTGGGTGCTCCACGGCATATACTTTTGTTGTTTAATCCCTTGATTGAACCATTTATAAAGTGAGGTGGTCATTTGGTGATGATTTCTTCACCTTCAAAGCTAAGGTTTGTACATCAAGTAGGGACCAATACAACTGCGGTTAAATTACATTATTGATAAATGAACCCAATCCTCCAAGATACATTGCTACTGTGTGATCCTATGTTTCTACCAATTCACATTTCAATATGAGTTGATCAAAGTCAGTTGTGTACTCCACAAGTCTCTCTAGCTTAGATTGTAGTTTTATAGTTTTATGAGCATATATTGTCGGTAATATTGCACCGCATCTCCCTTTTCATCTTTAGAACACGTGGTGATCTTACTCGCCCATTCTCATTGTCGAATATGCTTCAGATTCTCCCACCACAATTAAATTTTTTTTTGAGCTAATGGCTGCCAATTTAACTCTCATTTTGAGAAACATTCTTGTAGTAAAAAATTCACTACACTGTTTAAAGTCACTCAATAAACTCATCCAGATCCATGTGACCATCGAAATCAGTTAAATCCACATTTAATCCAAAATCTTGGCTTCTCCTCTGATATTCCATGATGAATCGTCAAGGCAATGATTATTTGTCATTGGAAACTGTTTGGTAGAAGGAATTCACGTCCTCCTCTCAATCTGACAACTCAATGTTGTGACAATATGTGACCTCATCGGATTATCTCCTCTCATAGGTGGCAAGTCTGTTGCATTTTAAGGATTTTTCGTCGCATAACTTCCATAGTAAGCACCTACCTATTTGTGGAATTCTATTAGGCAGCATTGTGTCATTTTCTCCTGATAAGGTTATCGACAAATGTAGAATTGCAAATCAAAGGATGGTCGAGGGCTTAAGTTTTGGTAGTAGGTGTCGGGTGTAATTTTAGTAATGGTAGAAAAGTTGAAATTTTATAAATTTAAGTTTGGGGCAAGAAATTGCGATAGGAATAATTTAGGTATTGAATTGATTGAATATTTAAGTTACGTAAAATTTTGAGGCATGGGAACGACAAATCCCAATCTTTTTTTTGGGTTTGTCAGAATTTGATACCAAATGATATTGTTCTAGAGCACCTATAAGATATTGGGGAATCGAATTTCGCTGAGAGATTGTTGTAATTAGAGTTGTCAAAACAGCTCGTTCTTCACGAACAGTTCGTGTTGGGCTCATTAAGTAGTTCGGGTTTGGCTCGTTAAATAACTCGGGTTTGATTTATTCGATAAGCAAACAAGCTAACACAAACAATTTTTTGTGCTCAATATATAAACAAGTCGAACACGAACAAAGACATGTTCATTCTCATTCGACTCTTTTTAACTCGAAATAATTAAATTATATATATATATATATATATATATATATATATATATATATATATATATATATAATTGATGAGTATTATTTTTAAATATTTTAATCAACTACAAGGCTCCAAAGATATATAATCAATTAAATGTATTAATTAAAAATCACAATAAAAATACATTAAATTTTATTCAAATGAATATTTTAAAACAACTAATAAGATTTAAATCTCGTCCATACCCTTAACATCCTACAACTGCGTGTCTAGGGCTTGTCAAAATAGTTTATTGTTGACGAATAGCTCGTATTCGTGTTCGCTAAGCAAATGAGCAAAAAAAGAACACAATTTTTTTGCGCTTGATATATAAACAAGCAACACACACACAACAGTATTTATAGCGAGTAGAACATGAGTCAAGGTCGAGCTCACTCAAGCTCAGCTTGTTGACACCCCTAGTTGTGGAATAACAAGAAAAGCTAATATGTGGGTCTCGGTGTTTGGAAGGGATTGCGGGGATAAAGCTGTTGTTGGGTAGTAAGGTTAAAGTCTTCATCAGTTGCCCCGACTGCAAACAGTAGAGAAAACTCTAAATTGACGATGTTTGGAAAACGAAGAAGTTCCATCAACTACCTCTAAGCAAGATAAAGATACACCACTTGCAATAGGAAAAGGATACCAAACTCAAAGAACAAAACTCATAAAAACATATCTCAAATTCATAAAATAAAAAATAAAAATCCAAAACCCTAATATAGTATACATATAAAAGTTTCATAATAAAATAATCTAATTGGAAATAAAAGAACAGAAATTAAAGAAATTAAAAATAAACCAAAAAGGAAAAAAAACATTGTCGGATTGCAAATGACAGACATCCTCAGTTGAAATCGAACCCCACAATCGCGGATGTTGTCGTGATACACCACTTGCAATAGAAAAAGGATATAATACTCCAGAGTAAAACTCAGAGAAACATTTCTCAAATTCGTAAAATAAACAAACTGAAAATTCAAAACTCTGAGACAACATATATATAGAAGTCTCATAATAGAAAATAAAATAATTTCAAATAAAAGAATTAAAAAAATTGAAATGAACAAAAAATGAAAAAAAAATTGTTGAATTGCAAAAGGCAGACTTCTTGAGTTGAAATTGAAGTTTGCAATCATGGGTGGTGTTGTCGCAATCCTGCAGATAAGCGAGATTGTGTGATCCCGTGAAATGCAAAAAGACGCTCCCGCGCCATTTCATTTTTAAAATTTCCTGCAATCACAACAATTTTCTTCTTAATCTATGTTTTTTCATTACAAAAAGTAAAGAAGTTACCCTGAAATCAAAACTTCTGACTAGAACTAGATGATCTCACCTCTTCATTCTTGCACGCTTTGAAATACAAGCTTGTAAGCTCTCGCTCAACCACAACTCTCACTCAATAAAACTCACACAGCCCCAAAAAAACTGGACACACAATGTAAATCTAAAGTTAAATTGAGACAACTAACCTAATAGGATATATATTAGCCATAAAATATGATATATGAGTATAACATAATATATTAGATATAATAAAGATATATATAAGTATTCTTTAAATTAACTCATTGAGGTATCAAATTAGGGCGCTAAAAGAGTTGAACTTGAGCAAGCCTAGTGCTTGTTCGTGTTCGGCTTATATGAAATTTTTTTCTTCAAAATAGATTCATGTTCGAAATGGCTTGTGAATGACATATTCGGGTTAGGCTCAAGTCGAATTCGATGGTTCATTTCAGCACTCCTTCAACTTGAAATTAGCTTAAATAATTTTAAAATAAAAAATTGATTATTTTTTAAATACACATAAAATTTTAACATAAAAAATATTATAATAAAATTATTTATTTATTAATTTATTTTGAGCAAAAATTAATCAAAAAAGATCCAACAAAATTTATTTGTATACACCTTGTTTATAAATCAAGCTAAAAAAATTGCTCGTGCTCGGCGTGCTTGTTTAACGAACATATCGAACATGAGCTACTTAGTGAGCTGAACATAAGTTATTCGCGAACAACTAACTTTTTTTAACAGCTTGACCTCAAATACTTTGAGGCATACACTGCCTCAAGATATTTTTGTGCAACTCAATTTGAGGAGAGCCTCGAGGTGTATCTCGGTCATTAAAACATGCCCATCAATGTTTTCACCATACCGTAGTTTGCTATCCAAGAAATCTAAATTACCATTATTTTAGCATTGGGCTAGAAGGAAAGGCCTCTTTATAAAAATTTATATTGTATTGTTCATAGGTCGGGCATTAAGCATCCAAAATAGTAACCCAAAATCGCATCACGATCATCATCACTATCCTTATCCCAACTTTTTAAGGTGCTATATAAATGTTTTTTTTTTTTCAATTCTTATATGATATGCCACATGAGATGTTAACTCTCTTTCACAAGCACTTCTGCACAATTTTGAGGCATGAACTTTTCCTTTACCACCTTTCTTCTTAAAACTTCCTCAATAGTATCATTCACTTATTTTATTGATTCTTCTTCTTCACTCATTCTACAAGCCGAATAACATAAATCTATTTTTGTTGCTACCTTTATTTACATGTTTTGAAAACCATCCTTGGATTATGAATATAAATCAGCGCACCACCAATAGCCATCATTAAGAAAAAAGTAGCAAAAAACTAATTAGCTCTCCTTCCAATAGCAGAGTCCCCGGGTTAGAATAAAAATTGGCGCACCACGCAACAACTATCACGAGATTATATAAATAATACTCTCATTCCATTGAGAGTTCATACACAATCCATTCATAACCATAATGTTTTCTCCATCTAGCTTGTGTAGGATAAGTAGAAGATAAACACAATATTTTGTTAACTTACACAAATAAATAATGCCTATTCATCATCAAGTTTCCATATTATCAATAATGAACTACCATAATCAGAACAACTATTTGATGTGTGAAACTAAGATAAGAAAATAAATCATTTTACGTTCACCGTTTTTATCATACAACTCAGTAGAAGTGCGTTGAGAGGCATCCACATATGCATTATGCAGCCGAATATGCAATTAAAGGCATTATAATGTAACATCATTAACATTGCTAAGTACAACTATAAATTTCAAAAGAAGCGTCCCTCAACAAATAATTAAACACCTCCTTCATATATCAGCCTCCCAAAGCACATCAAAGTGTAATACCAACTTCTGAGCCATTTCTAGCCATTTTGAGCCTTATGAAGGGTTCAATTAAAAGTATAAGCAAAAAAAAAAAAAAGGCTACTTAAATTTGGAAGGAATAAGGAAAAAAGACCAAAATAATCCCAATAAAAAAAACTAACAGTAAAGAACCAAAATAGTATGTTTTGGGTAAGTTTATAGACCAGATTGGAGGGGGGAAAAAGGGAAAAAAAAGTCATGTGAGCCTTTTTCGTTGTTTTTAACAATTGGTTGAGATAAAGAACCAAAATAGTTATGAACTCATAAGTTTTAGGGAAAAATGGAGGAAAAAAATTCATTGCTAAAATAAAGACACCATGTATAATCTGGTTATCATTTTCTTTATTTTGTCAAAATAGAAATTTCTGTTTAGAGTGTGAAATACATCTTAGCACATTGATCTTTCCCAAAATATCACTTTCATCTAAAAAATTCAACATTTTTTAAGCAACAAAGCCTATAAAGCCACTGATCAAGGAATATCTATATTTATTCAATATGCATTAATGAACTTATGTTGGACACAAACAGCATAAAGAAAAACATAACTCTAAAAGCAAATAGTTCTGCTGTCTCAAATGACATGACCTAGCATCAAAGTAATCTAAAAAAGTGCAATCAGAAACCATAGTACAAAATAAAACAATCGCATGGATAGATTCAGAGATGAGGAAACAGTTATGAGCTAAAAAATTTCAAAAAATTGGAATTTCGTAAACAAAACTTCAAAATCTAGAGAAACGCAATAAACATTATTAATAAAAAAACACCACAAAGTGAACCTTAATGAGTTGGCAGGACTTCACTTAGCCAAAAACATAATGGGAAATAAGACCTATATGCATGAACAAGGAGATAAATACTGACCATAGTAAATCTCTTTGGCAGCAAAAAGTACATATGGATATTCACAGGTCAACTCTTCAAACTGCTGAAAACTACATGTAATTTTACTCAAATTAGAGAAAAGATCAAAGAAATCACTACTTGAAAAACAGTTGTCAAATAACACAAAGAACGACAATCACCCGGTATAAGTCAAATCACAATAAGATTGATAACACTCATCCAGCCCGTGTGTTATGAATAACAGCAAAAAATAACCTTAATTGGACAAGCAGCACAGATGCATGAAGAAAAAAAAATATCATGAAACCATCAATTTCAACAAAATTTCCGAACTGTAAAAAAATTGAGTAGTGAAGTCAGCAGCCAAACAAGAAAAAGCACACATGAAATCTATTTAGTACTTCCCATCCATTACATGTCACCTGCCAACCAACTCATTGATTACAAGTTTATTTTAGGGGTTACAGATCCACAAAAAAGGAAGTGTTTGATGGAGAGAGTTTTAAGGAAGGGATAGAGAAAGAGAGTGAAAAAAATTCCTCTCATTACAGTAACTGTTATGGTTAGACGTGTTCCAGTAACTTTGGGTAAGTGCTGCACACTTTATCTCAATTAATTTCGCATTTGTATTAAATGATTCATTCTTTTTATCCAATACATGTCCCGAAGTGCCTTGATTAGAGCGTTTTTACAAGTGTCGATCAATAATGAAGGGGAAGGTGCTTTTCAATTATCAAACTCAATGTTGAGTTTCTTATACTGAAAGGAAGAATGATAAAGTATCCCATTAAAATTAATTGTGCCTCACAAGTCTAGGGCATAATTACCGCCTCATTAAAGTATATTTTCTAGACACCAATCATCTTATTTAAATGAATTTATTTTCCAAGCAAAAAAGGAGGCGCCAGTATGGAAGAGTTTGGAATAGGTAGTTTACCGATAAAAGAGTGAGAGATTCCTCTTGCTTAAATGAGTGATTTTCTAATATAAGGAATTTGCGAGTTCTCGATTATAATAGCTAAGCGAGTCACTTAGTTTTGGGTGAGTAATTTCCCATTTTATCAAATAGATTTTTTTTCCTTTACAGTAAAATGCACTTAATTTCCACGGGCTACAAAATTTTATGATTTATGATACAAAATAAATTAATAAAGTTCAATATTATACACCTGATAAGAATGAATGAAATACAGCAGTCCATAATAAAACAGCATTTCATACATAACAACCGACTGCTTCATATGACGTGAATATGATGCAGCTTCCAGAAACATAAAAAAAAGCAAACGATAGTCAGCAATATATGGAGTAAGAGACACGATCCTTCTTGGTATTTCAACCAAATAGTCTAAATTGCAATAACAGCTCATAATGCAAGGAAAACAAACAATTCAGCTTATGCAAGTACATGAAGCATATTCAATCACCCGGCAGATAAACATTTTGTAGTTTATAAAAGGCTCGTTATATCAATTAATTAAATGTTAGGTTAGCGGGCTTCTGTAATTTTAACTTAGCTTTGAAACTCCAGAAATCAATGTACTTCAAAAGAGCATAAATATGTGCATGGAATAAATCCATGTAAGAAAATTATGTGTCGCTAGATGGTTTACCTCATGATGGAAGAAAACCCTCAGTTTCTTTGGCACTGAAGAGTGATTTAAGCCCTCTCCACTTCACACAAATCATCTCTTGCAAGAACAATATAAAAATCAAAAAGAAGTGCCCGTATGATATGAACAGAACCATAAAATTTGGCATTAGGATCCAAGCTTTTATAGCATTGTTTACAATGTATCAATGAGAAATGAGAGATTTGTTACAAGAACTTTCATGAAGATCTGACTAAATAAAATAAAAAACCAATATGCCACACCTTGTATCCAAGTTGCATAAAGGATGAACTGTTTATGATCATTGCCGACAAGAACAAAAATGCCTGCAACAAAATCGTTTTGGTGGATAAAACTATATTTTTAGTCCACCAATATCATCACGGGTGCCTGCTGAAGAACAGTATTAAATCGTCACCGGACACTAACACAAGCTGCAGAACTTTACTTGCAACACATCTCTCACCTCAAAGTAATATATCCCATGTGAATACTTTCAATTCAGGACAAGAAGCATAGATATGCAGCAGTTTACCAGCTACTCATTCACTACTCTTAACCAAAGAGTCCAGTAGAGACTTGGTCCCCCAGCTGTAATTCCTTCCTTCGCTGCTCTTCCAGAGGATCAGGGCTCTTCATTATCCTTCGCAGACGCCTAAAAATACATTAAAAAAGTAATTCAAAAGATTTCCTACGGGAGAGAACAAAATTTAAATCAAAGGTTGCCCTGCAGCTTCGGAGTAATCATTTCTGATACCTGTCTTGGGCATGCTGGGCAGGAAATGTTGGCATGAAATCCTTCTCTTTAGGAAGAGGAACCTCACGGAACCAATCATGGTTGAGAGCATCTTCAGCAGTAATGCGCTGCAGTAGAAAGGTCAAGGCATGGTCAACACATAAAAGGTAAAGGTTATCCACCCATGAGAAAAAATAAATCAGTTTATTAGCCAGCTCTTTGGCAATCATTTACCTTCTCAGGGTCATAAGTTAGAAGCTTATTCAGCAAGTCAAAACCAGCCTCTGACAGAGTTGGACGCCCAGAAAATGAAGTGGGCGGGAACTTCTCACGCAGCCTATTATACCTGAAGTAAAAAAAAGAATTGAGTGGTCAAAACAAATTTGATGATGCATCACCTAACAAAAGATGCCACCAAGACAAGCCAGGATACTCGAGCAAGTTCACTCCTTGCTGAATGCCTGACAAAAGGTCATTGACAATAAGACATTGCACCCAAAAACAATCAATTAAATTAGCAAAAAAAAATATACATACTGCGACAAGTCACAAGGTGAAAAGAAAAGATACTTACGGCTGCCTAACAAAGTTTACTTTGACACCAGGTAACTTTGCAAACCCTGGCCATATCTTCTCATTTGGAGTGCCTAGAGTTCTAAATATCTACAAGAAATATTTTCTAACAGTCAGCACAATGGCAAAAAATGCCAAATAAGCAAATAATGTCTTTGACACATCAAAATAAATAATGTCTCTGACACATCAAAATATACCTTATCAAGTTGATCAAATTCGGTCTTCCCGTTGAATAACGGCTCTTTCGCTAAGAATTCAGCCATTATACATCCAAGTGACCACATGTCAATTGCAGTTGAATACTGCTTTGTGCCTAGCAGAAGTTCTGGCGCTCTGCAACATTGAACAGTATGAGAAGCTTCAAAATACCACATAAAATGGAAGTTAAAATGAAAAATAAACATGGAAGTGATTGCATGCAAACAAATTTTGGGAAAAAAACAACAAATAAAGTTAAATTGAAGATATATATTTCAAATTACCTGTACCACAAAGTCACAACCAAGTGGGTATATGGCTTCAAAGGACTACCATATTGACGAGCTAAACCAAAATCACAAATTTTCAACTCACCACGATTGTTCAATAACAGATTTGATGTCTTTAGATCCCTGGCGGTAAACAACAAATGGAACTAACTCAATTTCCCATTTCTTAAATTTGATTTATAACCATAAAGATAAGTACAACTGAAATGCCAGAGAAGGTTATACCTATGAAGAACCCAGTTATCATGCAGGTACTTGACACCGGACAGAAGCTGCAACATTAAGCACTTTACCTCACTCTGGCTAAATGGTTGCTTCATTGTCTCCATCAGGCCTTTAAGATCATGCTCCATATACTCCATAACCATGAATATACTATCAAGGCTGCTTCCAACAACAACTTCCTTTACATCCACAATAGATGGATGGTGGAAAGATAACAATATATTAATTTCCCTGAGAGATGTCAAAGGAAAGCCCTCCCTCTCCTTCTCCATCTTCACCTTTTTCAATGCTACAATATCCCCAGTTATTTTGTCCTTTGCTCTATAGACAACCCCATAAGTGCCTTCATCTATCTTGTTCAACCTTTCAAATTCATCAACACTTCTACATCCCTGCAGCATGTTTATGCTTCTTTGAGGTGGTTGCATTGGCTCTAGTGTCCTAGCCTCGCCACTGGAATTTTCATAATCGGAGTCCAAAATATGAACACTAGTATCATCTTTAGCCACTTCCTCATCAATATCCATAGACTCATTACTCCCAGAACCAATATTTTGTTCATCATCTCCACTGCAACCCTTGGAACTACTATATGACTGTGAATCGGCGCCTTCAGAACTTTCCCTCACCTCGCCGAGCTCAGGGCTCTGTAACTTTTTCAGCAGTTGGTATTGTTGCCCAGATACTGCCAAAAGGGTACTTTTTTTCTTTTTTCTCACAATCTCCAAAACAGCTGCCTTAGCTTCATCTTCTTCCAAGGCATTGTTTGTGTCTGCCCACCGAGAGGTAGAGATGTGACGTGCTGGAGCAATGTCATCCTCATGATCCAATACCTGTCCATGCCCCAAACCATTGACTTCATCTTTCTGATATTGAGGTGAAATTGCAGAAACTTCTGCATCCAATGGTAAGGCTTGCTCTGGCAACTGCCGCACCACCTCGATTGGTCGTGACAGGGTGTGCCCACGTCTCAATGAAGGTGGTGGAGGAAGTGGAGCTCGATGCACAGGATTGCTCCTACTCCGGGAACTGCCAGCAGATGACCTCTTATCGTCATCCCTGTCCCATATAATCGGAGAGAATTTTCTCTTCTTAGCAGCTGATGCATCGCCCTCTTCCGGTTTCTCTACACCATTAACTGTCCCCCTGTAAGGAAGGACATCGGCGTCATCCGACCCACTTCCGCTAGACAGCTCCCCAGGCTCACGATCTGCAGACCTTCTAGAAAGCCGATTACTAGCCTTACTAACTACGCTAGAATTGCTTGACAGGGGAGAGCGATAGGACCCGTTCGAGACTTCCTTATCTCTAACCCTAATCCGATCTTTTACGAGTCCCCGCTCGCGGTCCCCTTCGCGAAATCGCTCCTGGTAATATTCTTTCTTCATCGTAATCTCTAAATTAGACTCTCTACCCTTAAGCTCGTCATCTCGGTAGTCCCCGTTACGACCGGCGGCCATAGAAACTCCAAAAACAAGAAATAGAAATCGGAAACAAGGAAACCTAAACTATCAATTCGGAGTGGATCTATGAGCACTACGCCCTGATATCCACAATAATCGATGTATTTCGTAGGAAATATACAGAAGAAATCCGGCCGATTAGATCCCGGAGTAAACCCTTAAAAGATTTCCCAAAAGAAGAAGGAAAAAAAAAACTAGCAGGAGCGAAGACAAAGCTGGAGTAAAGTAAGAGGATCAACCCCAAGAAGAAGCAATTATCAGAGGCGCCGACGGGAAGCTAAGTGACGATATCAACCGGAAAAGGGCAGCAGCGACCGAGCTTCGTGCCCGCTCTATCGACCAGCGGAAGAACCGTCCGCGAAAGTGGAAGGGCCAGATTTCCTAAGAACGCCGCTTTGACGCCCAACCCTCGGTTAACAATAAAATGCAATTACTATAAATAAAAATAGTAAAAAAATTATTGCCATCAATTTTCATCATAAATACCTCCTAAAGCAGAAAAGATAACGATAGAAGGTTTTATTCACACATTAACTCCACTGAACAAAACATAGATATGCCATCAATAAGAATGTACTTATTGAGACTAATAAGCAGCATGAAATATGATTCACGTAGATTGTATGAATTATAGCAATATATATATATATATATATATATATATATATATATAGTATAATTTCTATTATAAGATTAATACAAAAATAATCAAAAATAGTTTAATAATAATAATAATAATAATAATAATAATTGATGTGTGTTAGGATTATTGTTCTAGCGTAGTAACGAAATCCAACACGCGCTCAGATGAAATTAAGAAACTAGTAACGACACCAAAAGCTTTTAAGAGGAAAAGAAGTACAGGGACAAAATCAAGGGTTTTGCCTGGTTAAAATATTTATTATGAGTTTATAATTATAGGTACAAACGATTGTCCCACGGGGATGAAAGGGTTACACAATTTCTCCGATTACAGTGTTTGTGCAAGAATGAACTTGTGGTAGGGAGTGGGCAACACCTGGAGATGGTCGGAGGAGATCGGAACGTAGAGGTGAGTAGAGGCGGCGGCGGCCAGAGATGGACTGAGAAGGTTTGAAGGCGGCGGTGGCTGAGATGGCGGCGATTGGATGGTGGCGTTGTTCAAAAGATGAAGATGAGTGGAAGAAGGTGGTGGTGAAGATGACTAGAGATGCGATGGTGGCCTGAGATGGCAACGGTAGGAAAGAGGCGATGACTTGAGACTACGACTGCGACCTTAGATGGAGGAGACTGTCAGAAGGAGAGAAGGCCTAAGATGGCGATGGTCAAAAGGCTGAAGTGGCTGGAAGAAGGTGGTGGCGGCGTTCGGAGGGCGACAACGACTAGAAGGCATTAATAGTATCTTGAGACGACGACGATGATCTGATAAAATGATGATCGGAAGGTGGCGGCGGCGGTGACCAAAGGGCAATAGTGCCTGGAAGGTGGCAACGACGGCCTAAGTCGGGGATGGTCTGAAGGCGGCAGCAACCTGAGACATTGACGACAGAAGGGCGAGGGCGATCGAAAGTGGAAACAGCTGGATGGTGGTGAGGTCGGAAGACGATGGAGGCTGCCTGAGACAGTGGTGGCAACCTAAGGGCGACGGTGGTAAAAATGCTATGACGACCTGAGACGGTGATGCAAGAGGCTAAGCTGAAGCTCCCTCTTATGTAAGCTCTACTCTCTCTGGCTTTGGAAATCGATCCCCCTGATAAGGGGCTTGGGTTTCAATTTATAAAGTCTAAATTGCAAATAAGGCAGGAATCAAAAACACTCTTGATTGGACAATGTTTGATGGATGTTTGACTGCCTTAATAATAATGGAATTGAGTGATCTTGTACTCTCTGGATTCGTCTCACAATTTTTCCAAGTTTTTCTTAGCACCCAGAGTCCTCAGTCTGACTATTTATATGTTGTCGTTCGATTGATTTATTCAAATAAATCTCCCTCCTAAATCATATAAATATTTTGAAGAGGAGAGGAATCGAAGAGAATGATATACGACAACAAATAGGCAAACAAATATAAAGAAAAATGTGGGGTAATCTTCATGTCATCGGTCAAAAGTTTACATCAAAATAAAATCAAATAGAACGAAACATAACATCCACGAAGAGAATCTCTAGATAAACTACTTGTGACCAGAGAAACAAAAAGAACATTTTTGTTATGGGGTCAAGAATCTCCCAAATGAACGTTTCCCTCTGATTAATTATATTCTTGGGGATACCCATAAATACTCTTAATAAAAAGGGGTTTCACTTGTATTATCATTGACCTGAAAAATAGGACATTAAAGAATGGTTATCTTGTATGGGGCGCTCTGATGCATATCAAGTATACAAGCACACTAATAGCAAAAATTAAGAAAGATGCATGGTTAGAGCAACTAAACCAGTAAAGAAAAATAGTCATACATCAAAAGACTACTTAATATCCTAGACCCAACCTAACACACCATCTACATGATAAAGTTTCTGACTATCGTATAACTTTGACAGGTCGTCACATCAATCTCGTCCTAAAGATCCAAGGGAAATATAGCACATCACAATAAGAATAACCAGAGTTCAACTTTCGATCGGTTAGATGTTCTATCAGTATACAACATCCATGTTTGTTGGTCGCTCGCTAACTCCTTCTCAGCCTCCACTAGCTTAGAGAAATCTGTGAAAAAAGTCTGTGATGTCTTGTGCCTTAATTGTTATTTATGAAACATAGGAGACGTTGAGCACTGAGTTCTACCATCAATTTGAGTAATCAAACAGAATGCTTCTACTAAGTGAAAAAATATTTCAATGGATGGTCAATAATGACTCAGATTGAGTATACCTAAAAATATGATCGAAGTCTGCTCGTCGAAATGGTCAAAACAGATTTTAGATCTTCTATTATCAGGTACTTGAGTTTGACGTCCCTGAGGATCCAACTGGTATAGTATACTAAGTATTATTTATTGAGTTCTTCCCTACAAGAATTGAATTGATTACCTTTGGCTCCACCTCTAGGTATAGAGAAAGTTCTTCCTTTGATTTTAAACTTTGAAGAAGAGGGCAGAGGCAAGAGATCGTTTGAGGCTTGCAAAGACTTCTTCACACTTAGTGGTACATTCAAAACTTTTGGCTTTCCTTTATACTTTGAAGAAAATTGTACATTTATCCCCTGATTTATATATGAACTGGTTGAGCACGTTTTTGAGATCAGTTAGTTTTTAAATTACCTTAGCACTATGTGGGATGACATGTTAATGAGTGCATGTAGTTTTTTAAGGTTAGCTTTTATGCTTTAAGGGGTTAGAAGATATACCATGAATTTGCATGTCGAGGCAAGTGTGCATTTTAAATTGTTTAACCTCATGGTGAATTTCTTAAGTGTTTGAAAGCATTCTATTAAATCTTCTATATGTTGTGTTGCTGACCAAATCTTAACAACATATCATCAACATACACAAATTGTTTTTTTTTTCCTTTTTGATTCAAAAAAATTACATCTATAAGGTATTGATAAGTCGTCTCAGTATTCTTCAACACAAAAGGCAAAACAATAAATTCCCTCACTAGTAATAAAAAAAGTTATTTTTCACGTCAGTGGGGTGCATCTTAATATAGTGGTATTCAGAGAATGCATCTAGAAAGCTTAAGACTTGAGTGACCAACTACTGAATCTACTAGCACATCAATCCTCGACAACGGGTATCTGTCCTTCGGGCGGGCTGAATTTAGGTTGGTGAAATCAAAACACATCATCCATTTATCATTAGCCCTTTGTACAATCACGAAGTTGGAGATCCATGCGGGGTAATGCATCTCCCAATTGTAGCTGACATCTTTCAGCTTATGCACTTCCTACTGAATGGATCCTGTCACCGTTGTTGCGAAGGTCATGATTGTTTGCTTCAATAGTCGGTGGAGGGTTGACGTTCAACCAATGGAATGCCATGTCGATCAACATGCCATGCATTTATGTTACTGATTAAGCAAAAATGTCACGGATCCCGAGAGGGCCTGAAACATCAACTCTTTGTGTCATGCAAAAAAAATTACAGTTCAAAACAGATTTACATGACTCTCCATCAACGACAAGGATCTCTAGGGTGGTCTTGTTGGTCTCAAGAGACCGCCCTTGAATTTTGGATATATATGGGGTCATGTTCCACATTATTGATGGCTCAAAGGTAGCATATCAGTTATTGTTATGAGTTCCCTTTGACTGTGATGATTTCTTTGTCTTTCTCAAAATTTCACTGCAACATGGTAGGTAGAAATAGTCTCTATGAAGCTATTCAAAAGTCGGAGACTGAGATGGCTCTATAAGTTGGGGTAAATCTACCACAAGAAAGTACTCTATTGATGTGAACTTCTTTTAATTTTCTCCCCAACTGACCACAAGTTTTGTCATTTTTAGTGCTTCTTTCCTCTCGCCTGAGGAACTATATAACGGGTCGATCCACTCGATCATCTAGTCGACTGATAGCTCATCTTATCAAACATTGGTTTAAACAACACGTTGAGGAGCTCCATATGTCAATTAGGATGCTCCCAACATAATATTTATTGATTATGATCTTCACCACAATGGCGTCATTGCACGAGTTTCCCTTTGGAGGCAGATCATGATCTGTGAAGAAGATGGATGAATGACTTTTAGTCTTTAAGGTAAAAGTAGAGACACAAAGTTCTCCAGTTTGTTGCCTCTTCCGGTTGGATCATCAGGGTGATTCAATTCCTTCAACGATGATGGGTACCATCATAAATATATGAATGACGTTGGTGCGGACTAGCCCATCAGGTGTTTCCACAATTGGAGCTTTTCCTTGCCTTCAGGTCATAACTTTTGGAGCTACGAAAATCTTCAACTTTTTTTTTTCTTGATTAACTCTTCTATCCGACTCTAGAAGTGTCTGCATTTCTTCGTATCATGTCCATGATCTATGTGGCACTTACAGAACTTCTTGGTGCCTTGAAGATAAGCTATGACTCTCATATATGATGCTTTCTTGAAAAAGTGTTTGTTTTGGATGACATCAACTATTTTCACCATTGCTGCTTTCAGAGGGGTGGCACAAGGGCCCTCATGATGGTATTGTGGCTGCTCATGGTGTTGGGCTAGTTTTTTGTGATATTGAATCAATCATTGGTTGTAGGTTGTCATCTAACCCCTTTGGTCGTTGTGATGGTCAACTAATTTATTGTTGCAGGGATGCTTTTCATAATGTGGATGACGGGCAATCCTGCGTTATCTTTGAGTCTCCAACCACTACTCTATGGAGAGCTTGGGTTTCAGAACTTTCTCAAAAGCGTTGATGTATTTGTTGGCCATCTCCAGTAGCTTAGACAAAGTTTGAGGTTCTGTAAGGTTGAGGTTGAAGTGGAACCTTTTGAACCCCAATCCTTGGGTTAGAGCGACTTGGGTCGTATTGGGTTTCAAGTCTTTTACCTCCAATATTTCTCTTTGAGAGCGCACAATGAATGAGCGCAAACTTTTAGTTGGTCACTTCTAAGTTGCCATAGGTATTGGGTACTCTTCTTAGGCCTTTGGGCACTGACAAACTGTGCCTGAAAAAGTCTTTTGAATTTTGCGAAGTAAGTTACATAACAGACAGTGCATTGAACTATCTCAGGTGATGACCTCACCATAGTGAAGAATAGTTGGCATTTGAACACATCAAAGATCTTTAGCAAGCATACCGACGATTCCAAAAATGCTAGATGGTCGTTGGGATCCGACCGTCTCTTGTAGGATTCTAAATCTGACAGTTTGAATTTCTCAGGCAGTCCTGCTCCCAAGATTTGAAGGGAACAAGCGTTCTCTAGTTGTCGCAACACTTCGACTCACCCTAACCGTCGTCTCTCCACCATTGGGAAAAATCTGGTGCTATCTTGGTACACCATGTCCTCAAGTCTCTCCGAGGGATAATCCAACCTCCTCCCATTGTGCGTCGGAGCTCTCTATAAAGGGGGTTTTGTGCTTCTCGTTGAACATGCTCTCCTAAAGCCGTGCTGCCTCTAGAGCTTTGATTGCTTTAAAGACCGTTGCGAACTGTTTCGACATCTAGTTCGCAATTTGAGTTCTCAAGACCTGTAGCCCTTGTTGCACAACCTCTTCTGCAAACTTCCCGTGCATTCTGCTTCTACTTTGTCTCTCAAGTTGGTCTTAAGCTGCTGTTGTGCTCATCTTTTTGTTGACAACATGGTTCTACTCTCATCCCACCTAAAATGATGTTGAATCTGAAAATGTCTGTGAAGAGCTTCACAGAAAAAAAAAAAGAGATAATTATGAACAGTAAATAAAATGCAACATTTATTCAAAAGTTGACAACCTATTTATAAATATGGGGGTATGAGTTTTACAATTTCAAGCATGTCATCTAATCATTTGTTTATGATGAGATATTTTTAGTACACTACATTTGACAGGTAAATTAAATAATGAGTGAGCTTATACGATCAGAGAGAGTCCCGTTGATAATTATAAACATTACATTTTCCCTCGATCCATCTTATAAGCTTTTTGTCGATAGTTGCACCTTAGTTTGACCAGTTAGCTTGAGAATGGTCATCATACTTTTTAATGATTCGACCATAAAGTGCTCATTTTGTTCTACAGTTTGTTGTTTGATCGACATATTACTCTATTTATTCTTCGTTTACCTTTTTTTATACAATTAGTTTTGAGGAGTTCTTTGTTAATTTTAATATATTATAGAGAAATCTAGGCGCATACCACTTAATTCTTATATACTTATATATTTACCTTCTAAAAATTAATATTTATATTTATAATATTTTATAAGAAAATCATGCATAAAAAAAGCTGCGGCGGTTTAGTCGGTAAACCGGTTAAGCAGCGGCGGTCCTGGTCGGGAAACCGGTATAGCGGCGGTCCTGGAAATGGCCTCTGGCTTCGTCCGCCATTTCCGGAATGAGGCTGAATTTCCAGCATCTCTTCGCTCGCCATACAGGCGGATGGACCATTTCCCCATGACCAAACTCCTCTTAAACCAGCGGCGTCTCTCGTCCACCGTATTTTTTTCATTGTCTTTACACATCCAATACAAAAGTTTCTCTTCCCCAGCCCACCATTTCCCTACCGTCTTATTCGCTCTCTCCCTCTTTCTCTCCCTGCCTCTGTTTTACCATCGTCCCCCCCTTCCGTTCTTTCGCTCTTGTATCGGGCTGAAATGGAGAAGTTAGGCGGGAAGCATGCGCCCAAGGGGCATGCAATTGCCTTGTTCTGCATTGCGCTGCTCGGCATCGGCTTTGTTGGTGACAACCTGTGGAGGTTTTCGTCTCGGATCTCATCTTTCGACCCTTTCTCCCAGCTGCCTACGGCGATGCAGAGCGCCGTTGATCTCGGCTTGACCGACAACAACAAGGTAAGGCTAATCGCGACTGCTTTAATAAAAATGCTGGCATTTTTTCCCATTTAATTTCTTTGAAAATGCAGTTTTGTTTCTGATAGAGTTGGAATGTTAGAGATTTTGGGTTCGTCTCATTTATTCCCGCACAACTAAACTCTCGCACTCTTATAAATACAAATACAATGACTGGGAAACAATCATCATCCAATCAAATCTCTAATGGTCCGAGCGCGGATTTTTTATTTTTATCGTGATTGCTCAATTTGCTATTCTCGATCACATCTTGTTCGTGATTTCTTGATTTTTGATTCTCAATTAACTTCCGTTCGTGAATCGTGAAATTCCAGGCGTTCAAAATGGGGCGGCGTTTTCTTTGTCATCACCAGGCTTTTCCCCACAGTTGTTTGGGTCAAATCTGTAAAGTCATATTCCTAACAGAGATTGGTTTTAGTAAGTTTCCATAATCGAATCAATCTGCTAAAAACTTGAAAATCACACTAGGAGCAATGGAGCATGATGGTCATGTTGCTTGGATATTATTGCCTTTATGCTGAAATAGTAAAGGAAAATGACATGACAACTAATGCCGTCAAATTCACCAAAGCTATTCACCCACTAAGAATGCACTCAGTATTGATTTCACCAAGAGAAGTTCTTCATTTAGAACTGGTCCTCAACATGATACCCATCAGGAATTCTCAATTTCAGGACAAGTGATGGCTAGACAGGCTTACGTATTTTACAAAAATTATTTTTTTTTAAAACCAGATTTATAATTTTACTTTGATTGCCCAAGTGTAGCCATTCATTTATCCCATGATCAACTACTTTTACCCGCCTCTTGTTTCACTTCCATCGTGGAAAAAGTTATCATGGCTTTCTAGTCATTTGGTTGTGTCCGCATTGCTGAGTCCAGCCAAAAGTAAGGGACGCTTGAAATATTAATGATTTTTTATGATATGTTGGAGACATGCATTTATTTTATTTCCAAGCTTCAGTTTTCTCCGGCATTTTGATCAGTTTGGTAACAATTATCTGATTCTTTTTTTGTTTTATTCTTGTGTTGCAGCTAAATACAAAAATCAAGGCTGACCATATGACACCTACAAAATACTTTAATGCAACTTTTGCCGATTTAGAAGCACCACATTTAGAATGGGAGGAGATGCCATCAGCACCTGTACCTCGTCTAGATGGGGCTGCTATACAAATTAAAAATCTTTTCTATGTTTTTGCTGGATATGGTACCATAGACTATGTAAGAATTGTACTGCTTTCCTTTCTAATAACCTTGTGGTGATGTGAAATTTCATACTTTAAGAGTGCTGGGCTTCAAATGAACTTGTTTTTTTTTTATTTCTTTAATTATGCACTTTAATATTATTTTATTTTATTTTGGATATTGGATGATATCATGATCTTATTAATGTAAAAAATGTAGCCTAATGATTACAAATAATGCTAAACGATTAAAAGTAATTAAAGTTATTTTTTGAAGTATTTTGTATGCTATTCATGCTAACGCGCAAATAAAAAGGAATCAACAAGAAGCAAGATAATTAGTAACTGCCTTAGATGCAAATAAAAACCAAGGAATTAGGTGACTGAAATGGTGAAAAGCACTAATCCTACGATTATTGAAACAGCTAGATCTTATCACCAATTTCTTGTAGATATTTTGGAACAAGTATTTGATAGAACATCATTCATCGAAAAGTTGACTACCACCACTTACTTCTCTCGAAGTGAGAAGATAATTATGGACAAGACAAAGAAAGTAAGCAGTAAATTGAAGGAAAAAGAGAAGAAACAAAATTGGAAAGTCACAATTTCACCAGTACTCTACAAGTTCCACACCAGAAATAAGGGTTTCATATTCATGGCAAAGAAAACTTATTTCTTGAGAAAGTTACTTTGACAATATTGTAACCTGAATAAAAAATTAACTCCAATGCTTATACCTACTAATAACTATTTAGGAATCCTCAAACAATTTGGAGGGAGATCTCACATGATTGGGCTAGATAGGAACTTTTTGTGTGCTAGACTCCTTGTACTATTTGTGCAATAAAACAAACGGCGAGGGCTAACATGCTATGCATTGAAGTTCAGACATCAAGTTAGGAAAACATGTTTTTAGTATGTAGCATATGTTTTTTCTGCATGTTGTGAATCGGAATGTACCTTATGTTCCAAAATGCCTGTAAATTATGTTTCGCTATAAACAATGAAGCATTATTTTCTTTATTATGATCCAATCCAGGCATTTAGACCTAGATGCATATGACTATAAGCACCATTTAAATGATATAACTTTAAAGTCTAATCTTGGAGCATAACCACCCCCACCAAATGGAACAATGCCATAACAAAATTATTTTTTCTCGTATGATAACCCTAAATATTTGCCATAGTTAAATCCTAAATATTGATTTAGATGGTCAGTTTTGAGATACCAAATTAGATATATAGGCCACATAAAAGAAGATTGTCATTTCCTAATTGATGTAGATCACTAGTCAAGGAAGAGTTGTCAGTCACTAATTACATATCCCAAATTGTAAAAAAAAATTTAAGAACAACACGGAGTGGTAGTTGGAAAAGGCGATAAGAAGAAATAAAAGGGAAAAAGAATGAATTAGAAGGGAGAGAGAGTAAGATAAATAACATGTTGCAGTTTCACCTATTCTATTCATGCCACACGCTTAGACACCCATGAACAAGAAGTTTGTTTCCTTAAAGAAAAAGTCATACATTTAAAATGACTTGTTTAGAGAAGTTAAGAAGTGCATATGAGATCATATACATGTTGATGACCCTATGAGAATTAAGCAAAATTAAGATAATGGGGTCCGCATATGACCTATTAAAAGGGTAAGTCTATTTCATGAGTGGTCTTGGTATAGGTCTATATAAATGGACCCTGTCTTAATAAGGGTTTGGTAGCATATTTAATAATATTTAGCCATAGATTTAATTTGAATCCAACCAAAATCCAAAAATAAAAATAAACACTCCATTAAATAAAATTTTTACTCATTCCGTCTCTTTTTATCGCGTTCCTTCTCATTTATGATGTAAATAAAATTTAATAAATCTGACTGCGAGGTGAATTAACGATTTATTCTACCGTCGCTCGCGAGCTCCATCTCCGTCGTACAAATTTATTGGATTGATTTGATAAATCCTATTTAACATAAATCCAGGTTGCAACCAAACACTGTCTTGGAGGGATTGGCCTAAATGAATTTCATGTTTGCCCCTTAGCTCATTTACGATTTATAAACCTATTTAAATCACCCACCAAGCACCTCACAATAGCACAATACGCTTGGCAACCATTGGCTATTAACATGATTCAACCAAGATTTGATTAGGTCTAGCTGCTTATAGGCGAGATCTGATTTGTTAAGCAGATGAAATGTCTCTATCAACAACACTATGTTATCCAATGTAAAATATGCGTTAGCATTGCTAACGTACTCCAACTGGCAAGACGGAAAAAATTTTCGCATATTATAAGTTGGAACGTATCATTTATTCTTAGTGACCAAATGGTATGTTCACTTGTAGAGAGCCAAATGTGATTTTCTTTGCTAAGCTCTAATGAATGTATATCCATGCTACCAAAATAATGATTTAACTATTTCAAACTACAATTTAAATATTGTTCGTATCCAGTGTATAATTTCCAGTGCATAGTTTCCACACTGATACTTTGTTGCGGTGCGGAGGGATTGATTTAGCAACCTTATGTGTTTTGCATTTGTAGCCTAGGACCTTCAAAATATTTAAAAACAAGAAACTTCTTCAGACTTGCCCTCAAACGTCAAACTAAATAGAAAAAACAGTTATCCTCAATTCAAGGATAAAATTTTGTTTCAGTTCTACTGATTGTAGTCTTATGATGACTGTAAGCTTGAAACCCTGCATCAGATGTGGCAGCTAAACTAAAATGCGTGGTGACTGATGAGTAAACAAATAAATTGAATTCTGGAATATGCACCTTTTGTAAAGAAAATGGTTTCATTGAAAATCTTATCTATTTATTAAACTTCTACACTTCGGAAATATAGTTGTTGGCATTGCAATCTGAATTGCATTCCTGGAGTATCCTCCATCAAACTTAGGATATATAATTTGGTTATTACAATAATGATTCTACTCTATCAGCTGCTTTAAATCGTTTTTAATGAAATTGAAGTTTTATGCTTTTTAGTGATATTCCATTATGCCTCAGAATACCTGTCATCTGAATAAGGATTTAAAGTTTTCTATGATTATTGAAATTTGCACTTTAGAGCAGTTATTGTTGCCAAATATAGTTCTTACTAATATTAGCTTAATCTCTTTCTTCATTTTAGGTGCATTCTCACGTGGACATTTATAATTTCTCAGATAATACATGGTGTGATAGGTTTAATATGCCCAAAGAAATGGCCAACTCTCACCTAGGAATGGCTACAGATGGCCGATATGTTTATGCTGTGACTGGTCAATATGGTCCACAATGTAGAGGCCCTACAGCTCGCTGCTTTGTGCTAGACACACAGACAAAAAAGTGGCATGACTTGCCGTCCTTACCTGCCCCTAGGTATTTTTCATATGGAAATAGGATTGGATACTTGAAAGTTTTTTGCTGAATCATTTTTATGATAAAGGGTGCATTCTGTGTTGAAATAAATGTTTACAATTTAAAGAAACTCTTTATTTTCACAGTACTTTCTTTTTCGCTAAAAGAATCCTCTTTTTTTCGATTAATAAAGTCCTCTGGAACTTCATTTTTTTTTTCACGTGGTCAGAAATGGCTTACCCTGTAAATAGCTTATCTATTGCTTATGCAGCATATTTTCAGTCTATGATGCCATCATTTTCAGGTATGCTCCAGCCACTCAACTTTGGAGGGGAAGGCTCCATGTCATGGGCGGTAGTAAGGAGAACCGCCATACTCCTGGCTTGGATCATTGGAGTCTGGCAGTAAAAGATGGAAGGCCATTAGAGAAAGAGTGGCGGACTGAGATACCAATACCACGTGGTGGTCCACATAGGTTTGCTTGTTATTTGTGTTGTTTTAAAGTTTTACTCTTCATGCATAACGGATACGATTTCTTAAAATTTCTTCCTTTCTTAGTTTCTGTGTCATCAACATTTTTGATGCTTGCTTATTGAATCTTTAACCTTTTAATACCTCATGGGACGGTTACAATTATGTCTTGCAACAAAATGATTATAGCTGTTTTATCCTTGAACAGCCCAATATATGAGCGAGTTTATCCTTTATATCATATGTTAATGCAAATTGTTTTTCAACCAGGTCCTGTGTTGTTGCTAAGGATCAACTGTTTGTTATTGGTGGGCAAGAGGGTGATTTTATGGCCAAGCCTGGATCTCCCATTTTTAAGTGTTCCAGACGTCATGAGGTATAGATGGAAACTTACATTTCTCATAGATACTTCATGAATTGCTTTTGCTTCCGGTCTTACTTCTTTATTGAATTGGTTGCCTTTCTGGATCAAATTGTTGATAATATTTTGCATTTCAGGATAAAGCTGTAAATTATGTATATCTAAGCATTCATCTGCAATTTCTTCTAATTTGATAAGAATCATTTATTTCTCCAATTGGCAAAATGCGAGATACATGCATGCATTCA
>NEWO01000002.1:6329994-6344673 GCA_003013225.1 Phalaenopsis aphrodite | reverse complement strand
ATATATATATATATATATATATATATATATATATATATATATATATATTGTTGAAAGCCCAAAGAGGCTAATATTTTAAGTAGAAAGAAAGATACAGATACAAAGTGTGGGAGGGCCCAAACATGACTCCCTGCCCACAAAAAACCACAAATGGTTGCAAAACTAGAAAAAAACAGAAATACTTACATAAAAAACCTAACAGTGTCAAAATACATAGTATCAGGTGGCTAGAGAGCGACCGAATTTGGTCTTGCCTCTGCCTCTAGTTCTAGGAAAGGAGCAAGCTAGTAAGCTGGTAAGATGATTGTCATTGCCAGAAGTAACTAATGTATCATCCAATATGTTCCCGAGCTGGAGCCTGCCTCCATTCTTCTTCTTCCTCTCGGAATAAACCTGTCATTCCTCTTCCGAAGAATCAGTTTGATGGGGTGGTAGAGTTGAAGCAGAAGAAATATCAACCATAGTACCTACAATATGTTCTAGCATATGTGACGTATGAGTTGCCTCTACACCGGATACTTCCTGAAGAAGTGAAGCTGCGAGACTCTCTTGATTATCAGTCTGAACACTTTCATTTTTAGGTAATAGTCCATCAGTATTGTTTTCTATGGGGTTTGAATGTGCCAACATCACATCCCTCACAGTAACAGTAACAACTGTGTCATGAGGGGGGTCCTCAGGGGCAACAAACACCACCTGTCTGGTAGTATTCTCCCCAGGTGGAATTAAAATGTCCAGAGCAGTGGGGTTAGACCCATCCTTATTCACTTGAACCTTAGTTTTCAAATTAGGATGGAGCTTGTAGCATTTATCAAGGATATGACCAAATATCTTACAGTGGGTACAATATGGGGGTCTGTGTTCCAAGACGATTTGTTGTCAATATCCATTGTGGGTTGTGCCCAACCAGACTCCAGTAACATCCGGTAAAGTAATATCCATTTCCACAAGTATTCTGGCCACCGAGGGTTTGGTTAGGTTGAAAGTAGGCAGATCTAGCTTCAAAGCATCTCCTAGGATGACCCCAATAGAGTAGAGAACCTGATGGTGAAAAAAATGCAGCTTGAGACTAGGTAAACTAAACCATACCGGTACAGTGGGAGTTTCATGATTTGAGTCGAAATCAGGAGACCATTTGAGTAACTTCATAGCTTTTCCTGCGATATTAAGATATTTTTTGGAGAAAATTCTGGTGTAGTCTTCAGTCATTGTTAGTTGGATCTACACATTTCTCCCATCCATAACTCTCACCTTCCACTTGCCTACTGGTTTAAGATCATCTATGCTCTTTCTGATAACCTCCATGGGTGGGCGTCCCCACTAAAATTTTCCAATGAGAGAACTTGAATTTTTCTATCAGGGTAGAAATTTTTGAGTCAAAGAAAAAAATTGTTGCTTTCCCATCTTTCTTACTTTCTTTCTTAACAAAGGGACAATAATCTGTGTCATCGCGACATTCTTTATAGTTTGAGGGGAATACCGCCGCGGACTCCACCCGAGGGTTTCTCACCACATGGGCAAATGAAGCCTTTGCCGGTTCAGTAAAAGAAGAAGGAAGTGCCATCAGAACAACCTGCTGTCACCTGTAGCGAGAAATTTGCGTCGGGTTGGAGAGAAAGGCATAGAAACAAAGAAGAAAATCGGGTCGGAGAAACACTGGCGTAGGCAGCGGAGCTGCACGCCGACTTAAAAGCCGCGGATTGCAGCTCAACGAGGTCGACGCTCGACGCAGAAGCTCGCGTCGTTGTTGACGATCACCGAAAACGAAACGATCCTCTGCTGACACGTCAGTGCTAGCGGCAGAGGCGGATACTTATTCCTTTGGTCGAACCCTAAGACGCACCACGAGTGCTATCTTCCCCGTTTATATATATATATATTTAAAAAGATTGATCGATGGTCGAAGACCGTTGATCAGCCCCTTTGGTAGAGCTCTCGTCAAGTCAGGGAGCCCGCCCGACATGTTGAAAATTTGAGAACCACGCGCCAGGGGTGATCAAACTCTCGACCCGAGGGTCTTAAGCCGAAGCCGCCACCAATGAGCCGGGTTATATGCGCATATACATATATATCTACACACACACACACACACACACACACACACTACATACATAGATCGATACATACGTTCACACTAGATATATGTACATACATACATACATATATACATACATACACACATATATGTGGATACATCTACATATATACATATTTATATGTACATATGTATGTATATATCTATGTATATGTATGTATGTATGTCTGTATGTATATATATTTGTGTGGGTGTGTGTATAATATGTGGTATCTTCCTTGGATTTGATTTTGCTAAAGGTGGTAAGAAGATTACTCCCATTAATCTTTCCCCTCCATTCCTACTCTCTAACGGTTGCAAACTTTTTCTTATAACAGCCTCTCTAATCCCAAAAGTAACTCTCTTCCCACTCTTATTCTCACTGACTCACTCCCAGATACCCGGCCTGTTAGCCCATAACCAAGCCACCAACTCTTCCTCCTCGTCCGACTTACTTCTTCAATGGCTAACCACCATAGGCTATGGTTATCCTTTATGATTAACAAATCTTTTCCATCTTCCTCACTTTGTGATGATGGCATCATTTTGGCAGCATAGTGAAGTTCCTGTAGCAAGTCTATTCTTGATTCTTCCCTCTATCCTCTTGGTTTCTAGACTGATTGCACTCTACTTAGATTGATTGGCTTTTCTCTCATTTTATTTTAACTGAGTTTTTTGCTTTTGAACATTAAAGATCACTACGTCACACCCATTTTTGGTGCTACGGCATGGTAGGTTGGGCTCAATTATGCATGGCCATGGCACAAATGTATGCTTTTTACGCCGAGGTCAACATCATTACTGATTTTGCACTTGAATTTGCTACTATTTTAATATATTGGTCATTCTTGTCGTGCTTGAGTCTGATTTGCTGTTGTTATCCACTTGCACTATTTGTTCTGCTGCTTTGGCCATTGGAATTTGCTACATTGTTGCTGCCTTTAAATTTCACTGCAATGCTATTGTTTTTAAGATGCTATCCTGTTTTTTGAACTGCTTCACTTCCTAAACATTTTTGTGCGGCCGTTTTTTGCTGCTGGTTCGATGTGAAATTTCGTTTGAGTAGTTGTAATTGAGAGAAAACCTTTGTAAATAGAAACGATTCATTGATGATTCACGACTTTATTTAGCATGTCTATTCAGGATGTTTATGTGGCAAGATAATTCATCTACATCCTCCCTATGATATTCATTAATATAGAAGCTTCTAATGGTATTGATTGGTAAATATTCTTTTGATTGCGATGATGCCCTACTAAGCTCCATTTCGCCTTATGTTTTACTAGGTTATATTCTTTTTCTTTTTCTTCTGTAGCCGTGCTCTCATTTTAACAAGGACCTCGTCATTTCTTTGCTTTACCTCTGTAAACGACGACCTTTTGAAGAGTGAGGGTTTTATAACTTGTCGCAATAGTTATCAAGCATGGCTGCTACCCATATTATAGCCCATGCCATCAAGCCCATAGTTATAGAATGGACTGAAGTGATATACTTGATGAACAGCTCAATACTCATTCATTATGACTCACATATGTTTTTCTATTTAGGTATTTGAACAAGTTTGAATAACATTTTTAAAACTCGACATACACACGCACAAACTTTAATATGCCTTGTTCTTTTAAATTCACGAGCATGCTCGTTTTTGTTGGACTAGTAGCTCGCTAAGATCATGACAAAATGCTCATTTAATGATGATTTAGTTATTTTTTGCAGACTTCTTCATTATTATTATCTACTTCTTATATTTTATGCACTTTAAATGTTATTAATATTATTAAAAGTATAAGATATTAAAATATGAACAGATAGAAGTAAGACAGGTTAACTATTTAATTAAGGTTTTTTATTAAAATTTGTAATAAAATATTTTAAAAACTACTAGGTATATAGGTCTGAAATCTAGTTTTAATTTTTAAAGACATATATCGAAATGAGTGTAATAAATAACTAATTTTGCTATTCATAAAGCAGGAAAAATAATGCCGAGTGAATTATTTCTAAATTTGGTATTAATCTATATGGTTATTAATATGACAATATTTAATTACTTAGCATCCTACTTGTAGTTAGGTCTATTCAAACTTGATTATGGTTTGAATTTGTTGAGAAGATTAATAATTAAGTTTGAACAAAATAGTGAAACTTGGAAGCTATGTCTGAATTTGATTAAAAAAAAGAGCGAGCTTTAATAACATATAATTCAGTCCGACTTTCTTCATTTAGTCTTAAATTATAACCAAGGAAGATGATGAGGAAAAGACTGAGTGGAGGAACCAAGGTAACTTGATGCTTACGCCACATTCTAGTTGAGAGTTATGGACTGTATTGATTTCATTACGAAGAAAGATTCACTTAGGATTGATGTGATAGGAAAAAGAAAAAACGGATCAAATCCTTGTACCTGAAATTCTGAGAACATAAATTCACTGTGGTTACTGGTTAGTGATCTGCCATTATTCTCTCTCAACCCAAGCCTACTGTTTCTTTCTTCTAATCTTCTTTCCCTTGATCTCCTGAACTAATTCTGTTAATCTTTGTCTTAATGTTACAAGGCACTAAAACAAATTGTTGTTTGAAATCTTATTTACTAAATTGATGATCATTCCTGTATAACTTCCAGAGCAGATCGTAGAACTATAGATGGAGTGCATGAACTCGTGAATCGGCTTGATAAATTATGTAGGAACTTAAGGTGTTGACATTCGACTATTGTTGATGACAAATTTTCCATATTCAATTACAAAGACTTGCCAGTTTTCCTTGACAGAATGTGATGGACATCTCTTCCACCCTTAAATCACTGTCAAGTGGCACGTGCACTCTACATGCTAACAATTATGCTGTCATTCTTTGTTAATGTTATACCAATGCTTATCATTGATATTTACTTCTGATCTCATGACAAAATTAACACAGTGCTTGTATTTTTTCGCGTCAATGCGGCATACCAAATATTTGTAATAAATTATTCGATCTCTCAATATGTTTTTAACATCTTTTTTCTTATTGCACACACAACTCTTTGTTTACAGGTGGTATATGGCGATGTTTACATGCTGGATGATGGGAAGAAATGGAAGGAACTACCTCCAATGCCTAAGCCTAATTCTCATATAGAATTTTCATGGGTGGTTGTCAACGACTCTATAATTGTTGTTGGTGGTACAACCGAGAAACATCCTGTGACAAAAAGGATGATATTGGTTGGTGAAGTATTCCGGTTTCACTTGAATACCATGGTATGAATTTACTTGTCATACGTTATCCTTCTTTATTGTGTCATTTCTATTCTTAAAAAGTTTCTCACAATCAGTGAAGTATAAAAAATCACATTTTTGTTTGACCTGGCCTATAAATCTACCAAAAGTCTTTAAGCTCAGTGCAGTCCCATTTCCATGTCAATAGACAAATCAACATAATAACATATTTATTATCAGATAATAGTATAAAAACTTGATTTCCATTTCATCCACTTTTACCAAATTTTCTTCCGAAGTTCTATGCATTTATGTCCTCATGAAATGATTTATGGGGGGCAAATAGCTTATGAAAGAATAGATTAAACATTTTTTTATTTTTTGGGGTGCAAATAGCTTATGATTTATGGAGAAAAATTTTCATCCGGACTTTAATAGGCTGGGCATGGTCAGTATTAAAATTTGTGGAGTCCACTTGTCACGTGATGCCCCACCATTGGACTCTAGACGCATTTTAGCGTCCGGAAAATGCGTCCGGAGTCCGAATGTAAATTTTTTGCTGATTTATGGGGGTGCAAAAGCCTGTGAATTTTTTTTTCCTTTTTTTTTTTTGATGAGATTTTACATTTTCTTAGGGTCATTTTGAGGTATAAGCATTAGTATATTAAGCTTTCTAGATGATATATAATCTGCATGATGTGGCTCAACCATGAATTTACTTTTTATGTTAAATTGTATTTGATGTGATATATGTATTATCTATGTATAATGGGCAGAAATGGAGTGTGGTCGGGAGGATGCCCTACAGAATGAAGACAACACTGGCGGGTTTCTGGAATGGTTGGCTATATTTCACATCTGGACAGAGAGACCGAGGACCACATGATCCTTCTCCCAGAAAGGTTGTTGGAAGCATGTGGAGGACTAAGCTCAGATTCTAAGCAATTAATAGTTCATTTTATTTTGAGGGCTGTTACATCTTTGTCCATTTTCAAATGTATTGCAATATGCTTCCACCCAATTGGATTTAAAAAGAAAAGTTTTGGTCAGTTATGTGTCTATATTTTGTTTTCAAATTAGTGTAAATGATTTTCAAATCATATTTGATGGCTACAGAACTTAAATTTGGATCAAAGTTTTCTGTTCCAATATTTTCTCCAATTTAACACTTGATGAATATGAAAAATGTTCCCTTATGATTTAAAATTTTATTTTTTAAATTTTTTTTTATGACAATGGTTAAGTATTATGCAGCAAAATCTAACATTTCTCTATTAATAATATTTGCTTTACAAATGAGAAAGAAAGGTAAACTTATCTTGACCTAAATATAGCTAGAATGAGTTATTTAATCACTATTTTTAGTTGATTAATATTATATAAACTAATTGATTAGTTATATATTGCATTCTCAAAATAAACACAGCAGCTCTAAAATCTATTATGATCAAATACAATTCAGGACATTTTAAAGGTTTGTTTGGGCAATTGTTGCTGCTTATAAAAGTGTTTATAGAATTATTATGGGAAAGGTATGTTTTTTAAAAGTATTAGTAGACGTTATAACTTTTCTTTTTGTTTTGAAGAAGTTAGATAACAAAATTTTCTCATAGCTGCTACACCATCAGATTTGATTAGTAGAAACAGCTTCTCATTATAAATATTTAAAAATTATATTTAAATATAATTATGAAAGCTTTGCAGAAAGTAAAATTGTTAGAACATTAAAATTACTCTTAAGCCTAAATCTTAAACCCTTTAATAATCCTCAGAAGGATTAGAGAGGATCCCAGTTGAGAAAGGTGATGTTAGTTATTTGTTATATTATAAGAGAGCTGAACAATGTTAAAGAAAAAATAGATATTGACAAAAACACCAATGGAGCTTCACTGGAAAAATGGTTAAGAAATGTTACCTGAAAGGCTAAAACATTATTATATAAGCAGACATAATCCCTATATTCTGAAAGGGAGGGGCCTAACAAAAGCAACCACATCCAATGTTTCAAACAGCTAAGTTGTAAGAAGATTGAAAAAAAACAAGCAAAAAGGCTCAGAAATAAGAAGCTCCAGATCGAGGGATCCTGTTCTTACGATCTATTTTTCTTTCTAGACTTGGATGAAGGTTTAGAAAAGTCTGAACTTGTAGTGCCTTTGGAAGAACCCTGGCTGGACTTCTGATTAGGCCCGTTGCTTGAAGCATTTGTGGCATTTGAAACAGAAGCATCATGTTTCTCACGCATGACAGCTCCCTGAGAACCCCTCACCTGAACTCTCTTATCCTTCCTCTTCGGCCTGTAACTAGACCTTTCTCTCTTGGGTAACCATCTCTCTGGATCTGGAGGCGGCCCCGGGTTTGCAGGATCGAAGCCCTTCGGATACCTGGGCTTTCTCTTCCTCTTCTTTGATTTGGCTTTCTTCACCTCTTCCGAGATTTCCATTTTCCCCACATTTATCCCTTCAAAATGCTTTGCTCCGGAACTCTTTTCCAGGCTTTCCACATTGATTCCCTTGAGACCTGGCAGTTCTTTGAGCTTTTTCTCATATGATTCGGCCTTCGCAATGTCGGTTCGTGCCGCAGTTTTAACCAATCCCACCAAAACTTCGGTGTTCCCATGATTCTGTACAAGCTCTTCATAAAGTTTAAAGGCTTCTGTTTCATGGCCATGATTGAGTTTGAAGGACGCAGCCTCAGGCATGATCACACTGAGCTTATTGTCTTCCGTCATTGCATCCTTCCACCATTGGACAGCAGAATCCAGAACACTGACGGCACCGTTGAAATCATTATTGCGCTCTTTCAGGGAAACGATTGTCGCAACGGTGGCCGGCATATGTTGGATATCATGGATTGTAGATAAGGAATCAGCAGCAGTCTGTAGATGGCCAGCAGCAGCAGAAATTTGAGCTCGGACAAGCATGATGAGCTTGGATTTTTCAGGGAATTTTTGTGCAAATTGTGCGAGCATCTCCTCCGCTTCAGAAACTTTCTTCTCTTTCACAAGCATGGCGACTTGGAGAAGAATAGGTGTCAAACTTTCAGGGAACATGTTCAGAAGTGCAGATACAAGCTCTTGAGCCTGTAAAATAAACCACTGTTAGGGAGGAAGAATATTGAAGCTATAGCTCTGGTTGGAGTTTATGAATTTGTTATTCGCATAACACTTGAAATCTTCTTATGAGAAAACTTGACACAGAACACCATTATCACAAAAATCAATAGTACTTCTTCCGCTTTAAAAATCTCAAATCTGATATATCAATTTAAAAGAAAACAAAAAGCCAACATAATTATAACATTAAACATCCAATTAAAAGAATAATCCTGAAACCAACTTCAAAGAATACTTATAATCAGCCAACAATTTCATTTATGAAATCAAAAACACTTCTAATGATGCATACTTGAGCCTTTAAAGCTCTTTTATTAGGCTTAGTTTTATAAAAATGAAAATAATATGAGAACAACAAAGACAATTATCAAGAATGCTCG
This sequence comes from Phalaenopsis aphrodite, assembly GCA_003013225.1. Taxonomy (NCBI): domain Eukaryota; kingdom Viridiplantae; phylum Streptophyta; class Magnoliopsida; order Asparagales; family Orchidaceae; genus Phalaenopsis; species Phalaenopsis aphrodite. The sequence goes on along the minus strand of NEWO01000002.1, from coordinate 6,335,907 downwards.
GGAAAAAAATAATAATAAAAAGAAAAAACAAAAGCAAAGTAAAAGATTGTATGAAAAGCCTGGAGTTTGTTGAATTTCTGTACGCTATGAACCACAAACATAGATATTGAGGCACAAACCCAAAACATGAACACAGCAATATGACGTGATTGCAAAAAGTAGGATACTACATATTTTGGACACATTTTTATATAGAATAAATAGTAGATATAAAACCTATAAATGCAAGATAAAAACTCAAATTAACATACAATTTTTTTAAAATTTTAAATGTTGTCTTATAGTAAAAATGAATTGTGAAGCACCTCCTATAAAAATGACTTAGACAAAAAACCAAAAACATAACATCGAATTGTATGATAAATATCACTTATCAAATAAGGGTCTGTTTGGGGCAGCTTATAAGTGCGGGCGGCGTTTTCAAAACGTCGCCGTATCGTTTGGTTCGCGCTTTTCGCCAGCTTATCCGAAACTGCGTTTGAGTTTTTACACTATACGCAAACCGCGGGTCGACCCCTGCAATTATGGTTATCCTGAAACGCACAAGCTGCCCCAAACAGACCCTAAGTAAAATATGAAAATTAAGAAAAGCTTATTTGATATTATGCATATAATACCACGTGTTTGCTAGGGCTTGGGAGAGGTCAAGGAGTGTTGATTGCTGTGTAAAGAAGAGGCGGAGATGATTTGCTGCACAGGGCAGACAGTATTAGCTTATAACAACTATTCCTAGCAATTATTACTTATTATTTGTTATTATTTCCTGATTATGTATTTTCTATTTTGTCTTATTCGTTTTTATTTTCTTTCCAAGTTGTTTTATTATGTTTTTGTTTTTTTCCTTTATTATGTCTATTGTAATTGGATTTAAATTCCCCTCCTATCAATACTATTTGAGCTGATTTATCCTAAATTTCAACATTGTATCAGAGCCTAAACCTAAATCCATTAGCCACCAACCTCATATGTTGGTTCCAATAGCTGGCACCTCGTACCCGTCAGCATCCTTTACGGGTTCTAGTATTGCAACTGGTTCCCTCTGATCCACTTCAAAGACGGTTCTACAAAGAGCTATAGCCGCAAATTCCAACAGCCGCAGTTTCTACGACGCTTCTCCGTAAAGTCCCGCATGGTCCCGCTATTTGCCGCAAGATCCTGCTTATTCTAACTACAACCTAGTTGTTCCGCTATTTTCCAGCAGCTGTCCCGCTAGTTTCCTGTAGTCCTCCAGAGTTCATCGATGGCTCATAACCTCAACATCTTCTTTGGCTCAGTCGAAATTACGATGGATTCCTCCAACTCTGAACCACCTTCAGAAGGTGTTGTTGATTCCACACAAGGATCAATTGCAATTTCCGTTCCTTTGCAGATCGGAGGATCAGAAACCAACATGAGTTTCTTAATCACAACCCATAAACTGAACAACAATAACTTTCTCCAATAGTCCCAAGTGGCGTCTCCGTTCATCAAAGGATATGAGAAGTTTGGTTACCTGAGAGGTGTGGTTTGTGAGCCTGCAAAGATTGATCCGACATATGGAGCTTGGGGAGTGAAGAACTCCATGATCATGTCAAGGCTGATCAACTCCATGGAGACCTCAATTAGTCGTTCATACATGTTCCTCCCAACTGCTAGCGCCCTTTGGACAGCTGTCCGTGATACGTACTCAGATGTAGGAAATTTTGGCTAATTCTATGAGGTATATAAGAAGACCTAAGAGGCAAAACAAAAGTCAAAGACCGCGACCCAGTATTATAATGACCTCGTTGCATTATGGATGAAATGCGACCTGGACTACGATTATACTTAGGATTCTCCGACCAACTTATCCCACTACCAGAAGACAGTAGAAAAGGATCATATGTTTCAATTCCTTGCTGGCCTTAACAAAAACCTTGACAAAGTTCAGGGCAGTATTCTTGCTCGAGATCTTCTTTCTTCCGCTCGCGTTGCTTCTACTAAGATTCGTCAAAAAGAAAGCAGGAGACTTGTCATGCTCGACACTTCTACTCCTTCAGCTGATCATCAACCTTAATCTCCAATAGTGCTTAGCCTTCGTCCATGCCACCTCGAACTGGTCACGTTACTTGTAATTATTGTCACAAACCCAACCACACTCAGAACAAGTGTTGGAAACTTCACAATAAGCCGACATATAAACCTTCGACCAAATTCTCTACTGTCAAGGGACTCCAGGAGATGTCCAAACCAAGCACGACTTAACGAACTCCTAACCGGAACATTACAAAACCCTTCGAATCCCTAAATAACCATATGAAACAATTGATCAAGCTTCTTGGAGCCAATCAAGTTTCTACGGTTTGTCGACCTCTCACGTCCGACAAGATACTCTTCCTATGACTCTCATAATTTATTCCTCTTCTAGTTCGTGGGTTATTAATTCGGGTGCCACAGATCACATGACTGACTGCTCGTAACCTTTCTTGACTTACGATCCATACTCTAAAAAAAATACTGTCAGAATTGCTGATGAATCCTGTAGTCTCATTACTAGTAAATGGTCAGTTGTATTAACGACTGATCTAACCTACAGTTTGTTTTACATGTTCCTCGATTGCGTTGCTAATTTCGATTCTGATAATTGTGTTTTTCATGATCGTCGTTCGGGGAGGATGATTGTAACTGCTCAATGGTAGCCAAACTCTACTACTTCCAAAAGGAAAAACAAAAGGAGTGAAGACACAACTCTTAAAAGTTGTAACCTATTTTGAGTCATTGAATGTCCCGTTATGTTACATTGTTGTTTAGGATATCCTAATTTACAATATTTGAAAATTTTGTATCATTTGATGTTTTCTATTAAAATCTCTCAAACTTCAATTGTGAGACATGTCGGTTAGCCAAACATCACTGAGTTTATTACCCACCTCACAATTACACACCTTCCGCTCCTCCCTGATTAACAATGACGTATGGGGTCCTCACACTCCCAGTTACGCCAATAAACGATAATTCTTAACCTTAAATAATGATCGCACACGAATGACATAGATTTACATTTGAAAAATCAAATCGAAAGTTGTTGCAACCTTCCAAAACTTCTACACATTTGTCTTAACTCAATTCAAAACTCTTCTTTAGATCTTTCGGACCGACAATGGTCATGAGTTGTTAACTCTATTTTGAGTGAATTTTTTGTTAACAAATGCATCATCCACCATAGTTCTTGCGCGAGCACTCCTCAACAAAATGAGATAGCTGAGTGAAAAACCCGTCACCTCTTTGATGTTGCTCGCTCTATTATATTTTAATGCAATGTCCTGAAACATTTTTGGAACGATGTCATTCTAATTAGCACCTATCTCATAAATAGTCCCCTCCAAAGTTTACAAGTTTCAAACCTCCTTAGTCGTCCTGATGCCATGCTTCCCTGTGAATCGGGTCTTCTCCACATTAGATCCCAAGATTTTTGAGTGCACTGCCTTTGTTCGAAACACTGTCCCTACTTGAGTAAACTTGATCCCAAATCCAAAAGCTGCATATTCTTTGGACACTCCGCAACTCAAAAGAGATATCGACGTCTTGATCCAACCACAAACAAAATCTATATGAGAGCTTATGTCCCTTTCTTTGAAAGTACTACATATTTTTTAGCTCGGCCTTTAGTGAGAGGGAGCTTAAGTTCCCCAACATTGTCCCTTATCCTACTTCTATGGATAGTCCTCCCATTGTTCCTATCATTGAATCACCTGTCCCATTGAATGCACCAACTCATCATCCCACTGTCCATGTCTACAATTCAACACACTCATCCCAATGCTCCTACTTTGGACCCCGCTATCTCACAGGGACCTTGACTACACTCCGGACAACATCCTCAGCACGACCTCTCCTCCAAATGAGGTGAGTTCTCCAAGTAAGATACACAATCATACATGCTCCCTCTACTCTATGACAAAATATGTCTCATTCAATAGTTTATCGTCGACCTACAGAGCATTTGTTACTGTCCTAACGAACCATCAGATCCTTGTTACTATTAAGGTAGCTCTGCTGATCCAACCTGGAAAACGACAGCAATGGAGATGAATGCCCTCCAGCAGAATCATACGTGGGCCGTCGTGGACCTTCCTCGGGGTAAGAAAGTTGGAGGGTTCCAATGGATTTTCAACAACAAGTTCAACTCTGACGGATCCTTGAATGCAACAAGGCAAGATGGGTCACCAAAGGATACTCTCAAACCTATGGAGCTGACTATGAAGAGACATTTGCTATAGTGGGTAAGTTGAACACTATTTGGGTCCTGTTGCCACTTGCGGTGAATCTGGATTGGCCTTTATTTTAACTAAATGCTGATAATGCATGCTTGAATGGAGAGCTGACAAAAGAGGTGTACAGGTATCTCTCTCCGAGTTTTGATTCTACTACCTCAAACAAACAAGTTTGCAGGCTACAAAAGTCCCTCTAAGGGCTAAAGTAGTCCCCAAGGCTTGATTCAGTAAGTTTACAAAGGTGGTCGTGGTGCATGGTTTTACTCATGCTCAATCGAATCACACCCTCTTCTTTCGACATCCATCCAACGGTCAGGTAGCTATCCTTATTGTTTATGTTAACGATATTGTTCTTCCAGGTAATGTTTTCCCAACATTGCAATCCTTAAAAGACACGTTTGCTCCGTCCTTCGTGATGGACTAAAGATCTCTCTGGTATTTCTTAGGCAAGGAAGTGGCTCGGTCATCTTGGGGTATTTGTCTGTCTCAGCATGAATATGTGATTAATCTCTTGACAAAGAATAACCTTCTTTTGTGCAAACCCGTTGTTGTTCCTATGGATTCTAATGAAAAATCATCTGACATTCCCAATGTTGTACTTGTCAACAAGACTCATTATTAGCGCCTTGTGGGAAAACTCATCTAGCTCACTCATACTCGCCCCAACATATGCCACAGTTAAAATAGCGAGTCAATTCAGGCATGACTGATGACCCCTACGAGCACCACCTCTAAGCTATCCATCGAATTTTGCATACTTAAAAGGTACCTCTAGGTCTATCGTAGTGTATACAAATGCTGATTGGGCCGGATAGTTCATAATCAGTGTTCCACCTCGAGGTATTGCTCAATTGTATGATGCAATCTTAGCACGTGGAAAAGCAAGAAATAGACTTTAGGTTTAAATACCCCCTCCTATAAATAATATTTGAGCTGGTCGATTCCAAATTTCAACAGATAGCATGTCCAGTAGTTCTTTAGGACTTGAAGTCCCCTAGTGAAGTTTGAAGATGAGGCTGAGATGGCTTTAATGCTGAGGCAAAGAATAGAGACTGCATTGACGCCCAAAGTGGAGATGCAAGCCTCTTCAACGAAAAGAGGATTTATGAATTAGTTATGACTATGAGTGTATTTTGTTAAATTTTTTGGCCTCTAATTCATTTGATTGTGGTATCTGAATGTTAAATTGTAAATTCTTCTTAATTGGTGATTCATTAATTGGAATGGCATCTGATTAATTATCTTTCATTGATTGTTAAATGTTTTTTTTATTCTTTTTGCTGACAATTTGTTGGATCTGTTATCTTCTCATCAGTTATGATTATTAATGCATTTAGTTGAAATTTGCTAGCCTCCAGTTTATTAAATTTTTGCCACTAAGTGTTATATTATAAATTCTCATTCTTGCTAAATCACTAAGTGGAATGGCAACTCCTTTCCTTCTCATTCTCCTTCATTCATTAATAAATTTTTCTTCTATTTGACACTCTTACTGTTTTAAACCCATTTTAATAGACTTAAATCATAAACATAATTTGTTGTTCTTGAAAAGTTAAATTGTAATTTCTTCTTGATTCCTAATTTAGGACAAGTGCTTGTACTAGGAATGTCACACTGAGTTTATTATTTATAAATTTATTTGCAGTGGAGTTTGTTGGATTGCTATCTATTCGTAAAGTCT
>NEWO01000002.1:6304818-6329563 GCA_003013225.1 Phalaenopsis aphrodite | reverse complement strand
AAAAGAAAACATTTGGTGTACAAAGAGATAAAACTTCTAAGGGATTAAAAAAAAAGAAAATTATGATACGATTCCAGATAAAAATCAGCACAATTTCCAGAAAAATTAGGGCAACACTATTTTTTCTAGATCACCAAATCAAAGTAATACAACACAAATACATAAAGATAAACATCTAAAATTCGAAAGTTAGGCGATCTCTCTCAATTACTACAATTCAAGAGGTAGGAAAACTCTCCCAAACCCTAAACCTAAGACTCACAATTCAAGCTCATGCATAGCTCTAACCCTAAACATAACAAGATTATTTATACCCAACAATTATAATAATAAAAGATTTAAATTTTCCTTAGCCATACAAAAGACAAATTTTCCTTTAAACTAGGTGCCAATGTAGCAACACCTCCCGCCCTCCCCCACCACAAAAGACATCTTGTCCTCAAGGTGGGAAAAAGTGAGCATTCCTCCTCTCCCACAACTGTCTCTATTTCTTCCATCTTTGCCTTTTCATCACGCACTACAAGAACTTAAAAGTTTTTATCTTTGCAATGGTATCCTAGGGTAAACTTTTTTTCACGCCGAAAACAAAACTACTTTGCTCGCTTCTCCAGAATATGTCTCTGTAATGCGCTTGAGTGTTGCTTCTGGTCGTGGTCCATTATTCGTGTTCCTCTGGACTTCCACTGTTTGAGCTTTTAGTATCTTCGTGGTTGTAACAGTTCAATACGACGTTCCATCTATGTTGCTCTTGTTATCTTCTTCATTTGATTCTTGCCTTCTACCATCTAATGGTATTTATCTTTCCTTTCATGTTATTTTATTTTTCTTGTTTTTTCTATTTTATGATCCATGTAATGGTATTTATACCCCATTTTCATATCAATAATATAATTCCGATGAATTCTGAAAATCAACAGATCGGATATCTAACCTCCCTTCACCGAAACCAGGATAGAGCTTTCCCCTCCAAACATAACCCTACCGCCATGAGTTTCTCTTTCTCATCTAACCCATTTACTGCGAAGTATAGCTCCACGCGATACACTCACTTGTGTGCATCCCTCTCGAAGATTAACATCTTCAACTTCCTAACTTTAACATCTCCACCCCATCTTCTTCTTCCTTCGTTGTTTTCCCTCATATATGGAGAGTAAAACTCCCTCCTTCGATCATAGTCATATCCCTTCCATGCTTCTCTCATTTCTTTTTTGTGCGTTTCTATACCTCTTGCATAATCTTTTCTACATATTTTAGCCCAACCGCCTCAATCAGAAATCTCTAATACACCCACAATCGGAGCTCTAGGGGAGGATGATCTTGCATAATCTTTTCTACATATTCCTCACGTCTGATCCCTTTCACTTTCGATTTAGCCAATGAATCTCCAGCCAACCCTTGGATAAGGTTTGCAAATTGAATTATCGATAGGGTCTTATATTGCATCTCAATAAGCTTCCTCAGTATCTCCTTCAACTTCTCAAATCGGTTGTCACCGGCCGAAAACCATTCCTCTATCTTGGATTTATGTTTCCCCACTTTTTTCCTCCAATTTTTTCTCCAAATCGTCTATTTTTTTACACCATTATTTCCTGTCACTTGAGTACGCTCGATTCATGATCCAATCACTGACTTCAGAAAATCCCTATACAACTTGATCGCAGAGTTCCACAATCTAGTTTGTATGCTGACGCAATCCTGCAACCCACACTCGTGTTTTGCTCCTCCTCCCGCTCCGCCCGTCAACAAAGGCGCAAAACTCGCATTAACCTGAAACTCGGGCTATGTCATCCTCCCACTCTGTCTGGGAACAAAGACGACAATTAAGGATTTCTGAATTTTGTGATCTGCCGGTTTGGAGAACTGTACACCGCAATGTCGTCAACGCTTTCTCAACAACCTCTGATGTCGACTATATCGCAGGGATCGGTCATGAAAGCGATAGGTAGTTTCCCAACAAGGTCCAATTGTGATTCTATTGCAGGATTTAGCCACGAACAAGATAGGCAATGCTCTGATTGCGACTGTGCGCGAAGATGTCTGATCTAACGATCGTGTGACTCTACACTAAAATCATCGGTAAGCTACGAGTATCCTCTCTTTTGTTGATCTGATTCCTAGAGTCTTGAGCTCTGATATCAGATTGATACGTTCGAAGTAGAAATAGGCACGATTTTCCAAAAAAAATAGGGCAAACATAAATTTTATTTCTCGATCACCAAATCAAAATAATACAACACAAATACATGAAGATGAACACCCACAATTCGAGAGGCAGACAATCTCTCCCAAATCCTACAATTCGAGAGGTAGGAAATCTCTCCCAAACCCTAAACCTAAGTCTCGTAACTCAATCTCTTGTATAACCCTAACCCCAAACATAACAAGCCTATTTGTACCAAAAAAAAAAAAATAATAAAATACAAAAATAAAATAAAAGACTAAACTGCCCTAAGGTATAAAAGATAAATTTACCCTTAAGCTAGGCGCCAAGGCAACAAATTATTCTTCAAATAATAATCGTAATAAAAAGGCCTGACCTGATCCATCTTATTTGTCTGAAGAAGTAGAAGCAAGCGATTAGAATATAAGGACTCCTTCTGCCTCTGCGATAACTTAAAATCAAGACCACTAGCAAGTTTAAATAGCTTCGAATTCTGATCCTTCTCTATTAATCTGTCAAGCTTCCTCAAGCTATCAGAAGCATCTTTTGTTCCTCTCAAGGAGATAAGATTATTTGTAGCGATGGCCAGTGACGAAGCGTCAGCCAAGTTGCGGTTTATTATATCCATATAAGCCTTTACTGCTGCGTCTTTTTTTCCCAGTAACTAAGAGAAATTTACATAATATTCAATAACAACATCAATATTGGCATATGGAAACTTAAAAATAATACTAACTCATACATACCTGCTGGATATATGCCAGCTGCACAGATATTGGAGCTAGCTCTGTTTCTATCTCTTCTTCAGTATAATCTTCATCCATTAGCATTTCCTGGCCGATTCTGGAAAAGAAGAAGAAGAATTACAACTTTGTCGTTGTCAGCATGACAATTTCAGATTAATAAATTATTAAAATGTAATCCAAAGAAATGCATGCGTAGATCAATTCTGCTACTTTTTTAAACAACTTTCAAGTTACCTTGGATCCACCCTATTTACTTCCGAAGCCTTATTATATGTTAACAGTATCAACACATCCCATTGATGCATCTCTAGCCTTTGTTTTTAATTCCCCAAGTCATTAAAATCCATTTTTCATTATTTTAGCTTCGATAAATGGTACAAATATCATCCCTTGAATATCATTTCTCAACGTATCTTTCCTACTTTGGCCCTATATTCATCTTAGCACAATAATTTCTATTGCGCTCAACCGGTGTATGTCAATGAGTTCTTTCTTGTCACATTAACATTCATCAAATAAAAATGACCCAATAATATTTTCAAAAAATTTAATTTTAAGTTCTATAATAGTCACATTGTATAGTACACTAGATTCACTTCCATTTTTTAACGACCCAACATTAACTCCAAATATTATATCATCACACAAATTATCCACCAATAATTAAGATGCTATGCCTAAGCTATAATTACGTATACATTATCCTATATGACAATGAAAAAGAATTGACACTTCAAATCAAACACGATAATGCACAACCCAATCTTCTGTAAAGCATTTACAGCTGCGTAAGTTTTGAAATCTAAACCATTGAAAAACTAAAATGTAAAATCCATCCGGAGTTGAGCCTGAGCCACTGAAACATGAAAAGATAAATGAACTTCAAAGTGTTTCCTACCTTAAAACCTTAATCTGACTTTTCTACGCAAATGCCCACAGGGCAGACCCAAAAGATTTTGTTTTGCAATCCACTTCTCATGAGTTCTTTATTACCTGGAAATTATCATTAACAAATTCCTCCACCGATATAAGTCCTTCACGTTATAATGCTTGAAAGTATTTTGTAATATTTCCATTTAACAAAAATTATATCTTTATTGATCAGACTTCTATTCAACGTTTCAAAGATAAATTATCAATAGGTTATCGAGAAACAAGATTCATGGACAAAGAATGTAATTTCCTATGTATTGTTTACATGCCAGCCGATATATGAACATTAACCTTAGATCTTGACAAACAACTCGACCTAGAAATGAATATATCATACCAAATTCATTCAGTTTCCACCAAATACACAACCTACTCCAAGTTATTAATTTTTAACCAGTAAGGCTCCATCTTAAATGATTATTGCATCATGAGATTATCAAAGAACAAAAAAAAATAAAAATAAAAATAAAATAATAATAAGGTTTACAGCTTCCCATAGATGTTTTGATCAGCACAGGGAATATTAGATAACAATGATCAATATGCAAGTTTAAAATAGTTCCACAGCAATATCATGTGATGGAGCAGAAACTATTTTCGAAATTGATTTTTTAAATCCCAATAACAAATAAGCTGGTTCTGCAGTCAACAAATTTCCAAAGCAATTATATCTAGCTCTACTAGTTGAGATTATAAAGCCTTCTAACCATGATTCGTATTAAAAGCAAAGTTTGTGATTAAAGAAGTTCTATGAATGTTATTTTCAGTCTACCTTAAGCCATATTATCCTATTCTTTAACCAAGCAACTTTGCCTTTTGCTACAGTACAGAAGACCGGATGTGGAAAATTACGTCATGCACATGCTATAAAAATATGCTCATTTTCCATTTGTTTCTTATTAGACGATGCCATTTTTCACTAAAATGCAATAATTTGATTAAATTTAATAAGATATTAGCTCGTCAAAAATTCCTATCATTAATCTTATAACATCTATCTGGAATAAAACTTAGTCTAGGTAAATCAATTTTAACAATTATATAGATGTTATTTATTTATACACATTTTTCTTCTTCACCCTCTCTCTAAATTGAATTGCTTGTCGAATGATTATATCTTCTACACTTTATTTACATGTTTGAACCACATGTATATCAGTTCCTAAAAAATATACTGATTAGACAAGTAGATAAAATTTATGCTTGGGATTTAGAAAGGGTGATTAGGATCTAAGTTAACAATGATAGAAGTTTTTCAAAACATTTTGCTAAAAAGAGGTGAGGTTCAACAACCCAAACAACACTCAGAAGGAAAAAAAAGAAAAAAAGAAAAAAAAAAAGAGATATATAAAGCAAACCTAAATAACTAGTATGTTCATATGATTGTACAAGTCCAAATCACCTCCATTATTTACCACTATCAAATATTCAATAATATAACACAATCATTCCTTAATTTATCTTAATAATTCTGTCGCAATAACGAATAATTTTTTTCCTACAACACTCAAATTCATGCAACAAAATTGAGTGAAATGTTAAAATAATCCTCTGACTATTTAAATGGGCGTCATTTTAGTCTTAAAGTCTATAAAAGTGTCAAATTAGTCCTTGTGTTTTTTTTAAATATGAGCTGAAATGGTTCTCATGAGAACTATTTTAGCCACCATTACAAATAGTCTGAGACTAAAATAACTCCCGAAAATATGCCAGGGAACCATTTTTGACACTTTTCTCCTATCTAATCTAATTAAAGTTGCAAACATCAAATCAATTTTGGCTTGTAGGCTTTATATTACCATGTTGCATAAGCATATGAATGAAAATGGCACCTAAAATGTGAATAGCTCAAAATCTTTAACATATTTTCAAATTCTATTTGTGTACCAAGAATAGTTTGATCTTTTTGCTAATTTATAGAAGTCACTACCTTCGAGCTGATAGTAGTTGTTGCTCAGCTTCTGCATACTTTTTGTTTTCAATAAAAGAGCAAGCAGTGTTGTAAGCCAGCTCAAAGCTATTGGAAGGTTTAACTTTCAGAGCATCAAGCATTCCCTGTACTTCATTAGATCTTCCAGCTGATACCAAAGTGGCGATAAAATTCGATTTTACATCCAAGGAATCAATCTTGAGTTTTTGTAGCTTCTCATAGCTTTGCGTGCAAGCATCCATTTTCCCTAGTCGGTATAAAATTTGAGACTCCAACTGTAAAACCATCAGACTTCTTTCAAGATTGTTTAACGATTCCAGCGCATCTTGCAGTTTGTTTTGCCTGTACAGGCAATATGCCTTAACATTGTCAAGAAAATAGATTAGCTAAATTGGTTAAAAGCATCGTGGAGGATATCCAACCCTCTACTAAAAAAAGATTTTTTAAGAGAACACCATAGCTGAGAAAACAAAATCAACAATAGGTGTTAAGCCCGGCAGCACAAAAGACTTGATAGAAAGCAGGCGAAGAGATTAAAAAAAAAAAAAACATGTGAAGAGCATCCGATCACTTTTTTTTTTCTTTTTTTTTCCTTGTACTCGCTTAACTGTTAGAGCACCAAACAATATTGCGTTTAGTCCCATAATGACTAATATAAAAAATGTTGATTATGGTATATCAAGTGGTCGGCCCTCACCCATAGGCCTAAACTAGTGGGTTAAAAAGTTTGACCACAAAAGTCTCTCTTTGGTTGCATCATAAAACTGATATGAGAGCCAGAAGTCAAATTGCGATCAAGTGATTCGGGCAATTTGCAGATCCCTGTCCATTAGCAGCATCTATTTGGATAAAATACTAGAGAAAGTGAATCTGTTACACCCACACTCATAACAGAAACGGGCGTAACAAGACCAGTCCATGCTGGATCGGGTAAATTCCTCAATCGGCAGGCCCGGCCGGTTTGCGTCGCAAGAAAAGGCCGAGCGGCAATCTACCGAGGCTAAAGAAGGCAGTGTGCGGCAATCTACCACGGCTAAAGAAGGCAGGGAGCACGAGGGGTCCACGAGGGCCTTAATCACATACTCCAGGAGGAGAGATTAGAGTAGTTTGAAGAAAAAGTTGGAAGGAAAGTTTTGAATTGTTGTGGGAGGATTCTATTAAAGGGAGTAACCTAGGGTTTATATTTTTTATGCATGTTTTTTGGGTTGTTGTATTCTTTCTTTTTCGTGTGATGTTCCTAGCGACGTCTTGGGTTGTGGGAGAGTAGATCTACCTCTCAAATAGTAGATCACTCTTGTATCTTGCTTGTTTTCCTATGTTTTTTCGGAAGAGCGGCCCTCTTTGATTTTTCCACCTATATATTTTTGTTCCACCGTCGTTTGCTTGTTGAGTTTGGTCCCGATGCACATTAAATTGGTATCAGAGCCTAGATCTTAGTGAGGTGGCAATAGAGAAAGTGGATGTGCTAGAGGGAGAGGTACGGCAAATCAGATCGGGAATGGAAGAGAGGTTTGCCACCATGAAGAACAAATTTTCTTCCCTTGAAAGTCGAATGGATAACAGATTCAAGAGCATAGGAGAAATGCGGAAGATGATGAAAAAGCTCATGGAGATGCAATCTAAGGCCGCATCGATCGCTTCAGTCGCAAACCCTAAATAAAAGTTGATCAGGGAATCCATGGCCTGGTCAAAAGAGGAGATCAAACGAAAAAACAACGAAGAAGACATAATTTACCAACATGAGTGTTCCCCTGGGAGTCCAAAAGAAGGGGGAATGGAGACTTCCAATGGAGAAGGATGGGTCAAAAATTGGAGGGATGGGGTAAGGGGCACAAAATAGTACGATGGAGAAAGGAGGGAATCGAGAGTTAAACATGCCTGTGACTGAAGGAGGGAGTTCTACTCTAGATACATGGGGGAAATATTAGAGGAATAGGAGGCTGGGTGGAGATGCAAGAGTCAAAAAACTGATGATGTCAATCTTCGAAGGGGAGGATGCACATGGGTGGGTGTATTAGGTGGAGCGATACTTTGCAATCAATGAGTTAACTGAGGAAGAGAAGCTCATAGCAGCGAGATTATGCTTAGAGGGAAAGGCTTTAGCGTGGTTTCAGTGAATGGAGGCAAGGTATCCGATGTAATCATGGGAGGAGTTTAAGGATTGCTTGTTAGAGCATTTTCGAGCCATTCGGGGAGGAGACTTACACGAGTAATTCTATCATCTGACTCAAGAGGGGACAGTTACAGAATTTCAGGAGAAGTTCGAGCTATTGTCAAGAAGGTTGATAGGGATTTTTGCAATAGAACTGGAAGGGAACTTCTTAAAAGGCCTAAAGCCCAGCATACGAGCAACTATCGGCTTCGTGAGACCACGAGGGTTGAGGGAAATGGTGGAGCTTGCCCATATGATGGAGGAGAAGAAACAAGTGAAAAGAATCAACAAAGGTGACAACACCGGAGGATTCTACAAAAGCACCTTGATAGCCCCAACACTGAGGACCCAGACTGTGTCATTTCCGAAAGAAATGCCAAAGGAGAAGAATACAGGGACCCGTCCTAGGGGTAATTTCAAGCGTCTCACATATGCAAAAGTGCAGAAAAAAAAACAAAATGATTATGTTACTGTTGTGTTGAGAAATACGCCTAATCCACTGTTGCAAGGAGCGTGCCCGCCCTTCAGATTCTTTTAGTGCAGGAGGAGGATAGGAAGAGCGAGGAATCAGATGAGGACGCAATGGAGGAGAATCATCTAAATTGGATGTGGCGGAGGCGTCCCTCAATGTGGTGGCGGGATTTACCCCAAATCACACCATGAAAATGAAGTGTTGAATTGGGGAACAACCAATTGTGGTGCTGGTAGATAGTGGAGATACACAACTTCATCTCAAATCAAGTCGTGGAGAAGCTAGGGTTGGATCTGGTGACTACAAGGAGCTTTGGCGTGATGATGGGGACAGGGAAGGTGGAGAAAAGTAGAGGAATTTGCAAGGGGTTGGTTCTGATACTCTACGGCCTACTGGTGGTTGACTTCCTTCCCTTAGATTTGGTCAACACATGTGTAATTTTGGGGATGAAGTGGTTGGGAACGCTTGGGGAGATGAAGGTGGATTGAAAGTCCTTGAAAATGGAGTTTCAGGTGGAAGGTGGACATGTGATGCTAAGAGAAGATGCTAGTTTATGCAAAACTATGGTATGCCCAAAAACATGGTCAAGTCGATTCGAGGAGCAGAGTTGACATACTTGGTGGAGTTGCAGAGCATTGGGGAGATTTGAGATTCATAGTTGACAGAGCTTGTTGAACGAATCCAACAGCTCCTACAATAGTTTATGGATGTTTTCTAACAGTCGAACGGTTTATCTCCCCCGAGGGAGCACAAGCACGATATTACCTTGAAGCGGGGGTGTTTCCCCAATCAACGTCAGACCATACAAGTACCCCAGATTCATAAAGATAAGATAGAGAAGCTGATCTGAGAGACGCTCGAGACCGGGATTATTAGGCCTAATATGAGTCCTTTTTCTAGTAAAATCCTATTTGTAAAAAAAAGTATGGTAGTTTGAGATTCTGCGTGGACTACCAGGCTTTGAACAAAAATGATTTTGGAAAAGTTTCCTTTTCCTGTGATTGATGAGTTACTGGTTGAACTTTATGGGGCGATCATTCTTTCAAAAATTAATCTTAAGTCGGGATACCTCCAGATCAGGATAAATCCAGCGGATGTGCACAATGCAGCGTTCAGAACACATGAAGGGCATTATGAGTTCTTAGTGATGTCGTTTGGCCTCACCGACGCCCCAATGACATTTCAGTCTCTCATGAATATGATTTTTTTGCCTTGTCTCTAAAAATTTATCTTCATTTTCTTTGATGACATTTTGGTCAAAAGTAGTACAGAGGTAGATCATGTGGGGCACCTAAGGACAGTCCTAGAGAACATGAGAGAACACCAGTTCTATGACAACCTGAAGAAATGTTCTTTTGCACAGTTGCAAGTGTAGTACCTAAGACATGTGGTGACCAGAACAGGGGTAGCGGTGGATTAGTCCAAGATAGAGGTTATGATTGATTGACCCTTATCAAGGAGTTTGAAGAAGTTGAGAGGATTCCTGGGTTTCACCGGCTATTACCGCAAGTTTATGAGAGGATATGTCACGATAGCATGACTACTGACGGAGGAGTTGAAGAAAGACAATTTTAAAAGGGGGGAAATAGTAACACAACATTTGAACATCTAAAGAGGGTCATGACTAGCGTCCCGGTATTAGCACTTCCAGATTTCAACAAACCATTTGTGGTGGAGACGAATGCGTCAGGGTACGAATTGGAAGCAGTGCTAAGAGCGAGACTAAAGTCAAATATAAACGAGAATTGATGGCAATTGTCTTGGTCATTCATAGGTGGCGACCATACCGTTGGGACAACATTTTTTGGTCAAGAAAGATCAGAGGAGTTTAAAGTACCTCCTAGAATAGCGGATGATGATTATGGAGCATCAAAGAGTGTTATCCAAGCTACTGGGGTATGATTTTGAGATTCAGTATCGGCCCAGATTAGAGAACAAGGCAGTTGTCACACTATCGAGAAAGGTGGAAGAACCTCAATTGACGGCCCTATCAGTACCCCTAGTCCTAGATTGGGAAGCCTTGAGACAGGAGAGCGAAAGGGATAAGGAGTTGAGTAAGATAAAAGCCGAGATGCTACAGGATCCGAACTGTCACCGAGGATATGCATTGAGAGGACAACAGTAACTTAACCAGGGGTGATTTGTGTTACCCAAGTCGTTGGAGATATTCCTAGATTATTACAAAAGTTTTATGGCAGTGCGATCGAAAGACACTCAGGGGTGCAGAAGACTTATAGTCGATTGACGACGAAGCATTTTGGGTGGGAATGCGCAGAGACGTCGAGGATATGGTGGCAAAATCGATGTATGTCAACGACACAAGTATTTGACCACGACACCAGGAGTTTTACTACAACCATTGGCATTATCGGGGAAGGTTTGGGAAGAAGTGATGATGGATTTTATCGAGAGGTTGCCAGGTCAGAAGTGTTTACAGTGGTCATGAATCGCCTCAGTAAGTATGCACATTTCATTACTTTACGACATCTCTATACTGCAATCTCAGTCACGGTAGTGTTTATCCGGGAGGTAGTTCGTTTGCACGGAGTGCCAGAATCAATAATATTGGATAGGGAAAAGGTGTTCCTCAGCCACTTCTGGAAAGAGCTACTCAGGTTGGAAGGTTGGTCCTTAAGAGGAGCACCGGGTATCATCCTCAGACCGATGGGCAAACGGAGGTAGCCAACAAGAGTGTGGAGATATACCTGCATTATTTTGCATCTAATAGGCTGAAACAACGAGCAAAGTGGATTGTGTGGGTTGAATATTGGTATAATAATTCGTATCATGTCGTAACACAAACCACCCCTTTCAAGGTATTGTATGGGCGTTATACACCTCACTTGATACATTATGGGCATAGCGCTACACTGGTATCCAGTATCGATCAGTATTTGGAGAAGAGGGACAACATACTAGCAGAACTAAAAGAGAGCTCAACAAATTATGAAGAGGAAAGTTGATAAACATAGGAAAAATGTGCGGTTTGAACCAGGAGATGGTCTACTTGAAGCTGAGACCCTACCGACAGAAGATGTTGGCCAGGAGAAGTGAGAAACTTTCACCACGATATTTTGGAGCCATATGAGGTGATGGCATGCATCGATGCAGTGGGTTATTGTTTGAATTTACGACAATCGTCATACTACATCCGGTCTTCCATGTATCACAATTGAGACGTGTAATTAGAAATCATACATCTTCGTTTACACTACTGTCAACGCTGACGAAGGATTTTGAGGTTATTCTGGAGCCGCTAGAGATCGAAGGAGTGCGCCAAAGAACAAGGGGAGCAAAAGAGGTACTTATTAAATGGAAAGGATTGTTAGACTACGAAACAACAAGGAAGCCTTTTAAGGTAATCCACAAGCAGTTTCCATTCTTTCACCTTGAGGACAATGTATTTTTGAGAGGGGAGTATGCGCGTAACAGACACGGGCGTAACAAGACCGGTCCTTCCTAGACCAGTCAAATGCCCTAATCGGCCCGCTTGATCGGTCCGCGTCGCGAGAAAAAGCCAAGCAACAATCTGTCGCGGCTAGAAAAAGGCAGTGACATGCAATTTGTCGTAGAAGAAAAAGGCAGAGAAAAAACCGATCGACAATCTGTCACAGAAGAGGTCCACGAGAGCCTTAATTACATGCTCAAGGAGGAGAGATTAGAGTTTGGAGGGAAAGTTTTGAATTACTGTGGGAGGATTCTATTAAAGGGAGTAACCTAGGGTTTGTCTTTTTTATGCATGTTTTTCGGGTTGCTGTGTTCTTTCCTCTTTTTGTACTGGTATTCCTAGTGACATCTAGGGTTATGGGAGAGTCGATCTACCTCTCGAATAGTAGATCACCCTTGCATCTTGTTTGTTCTCCTTTGTTTTCCGTAAGAGCAGCCCTGGTTTGATTTTTCCACCAATCTATTTATGTTCCGCCATCGTTTGCTCGCTAATTTTGGTCCCGAGGCATATCAGAATCCCACTATATCACCACATAGTTGATAGGATTTTGTTATATGATACTCGATGATCTAAAAAGCTTCCAATTGAGAGCGAGTAATGATCAATATAGAGAGCTCAAATGTAAGGGGGGAGCTTGTTAAAGTACGTGAGAGTATTAGTTTAGCCCCTATCAAATAGTTGAAAGATATATTGGTGTTTAAATATTTAAGTGACTGACTCTCAATCGTAAGCTTATGCTTTTGGGTTAGTGATGAATTTTAATAGCAGGTATTTGTGGCCTATCTTTAATCCTCTTTGCTTTCATAATGCCTGATATCAACTTGGTATAAAATAATACATATCTCCGGTTAAATGCAATGGCAAACATAAAACTCTACACATCTATTTAAGACGAGGACTAGCAAACCATAGCTCAAGCAGTTATAAGCAGGATCTAAATCAAGCTTTTAAAAACAAAAAAAATAACCAATAGAACTAATATAAGATGCATTATTCTATACATGTAGCAAGAAAAGTTCACCTTTTTCCCTAGGATATCATTAACTAAATAATAAAACCAACTAGAATTAGAACCCGCGTAGAATTAAAACAGAAGGAAAGCAGAAAACTATAAAGGTTCACAAACAAGCAAAAACTTTTGCATAGTACTTGCTGCATCATTCCTCATATTCGGTTACTACAAACTTAAACCATTGTTAATTGCCTTAAACACTATTAATCTACCGACATAGTCATTTTTAAGGAACGATTAAAGAACTAGCCATATAATAAAGTTGAGGAACTCGGAGCTAGAGCTATATACAAGGATATAAGTTCACAAGACATGAGCAGTAATTAAATTATACATAACAATATCATGCCTCACTAGATGGATGCAAAAACATAAATAAGTACAAAATAAATTCTTAGAAACTAAAACCAATTGCTGCATCATTACTCAAAATTTGCATGGTAATTGCTGAATCATTCCTCAAATTCGGCTATTACCAACTTAAACCATTTTAATTGCCTTAAACACCATTAAACTACCCAGAGTCTTTTTTTAAAGAACGATTAAAGAACTAGCCATCTAATAAAGTTGAGGAACTCGGAGCTAGAGCTATATACAGGGATAAAAATTCACTAGACATGAGCAGTGATTAAATTATACATAAGAATATCAACTCTCACTAGATGGATACAAAAACACCATTGACTACAAAATAAATTCTAAGAATCTAAAACCAATTGCCAGGTAAGTTGAAACATTAAAAATAAATCAGATTTAGTAATAATGTTATTCAATTACATTTTTCATAATTCTTAATATCTCATAAGGATAAAGGGATAAACTACAAAATTGAACCAAACAGTGGAGATAAGGTTGATTGTGACAAACTTAAGAAAGAATATAGAAACTTGCTTGGTTTGGAATGAATATTAAACGATCAACAATATCCTATTTAAAAGAATTTAGTCTAAGCTTTGAGACATTTTTGATGTTCTAATAATCGTTAAACAAATTGAATCCAATTAGTACTATAAAGTAACTTAGATAGAAAACCACTAAATTAAATAATGTTCAAGAAGTTCAGCCAACATATGAGTACACTTCAAGCTATAAAAGAAGACAAGGCAATGACTACAATTTGACAAATTGGTTACTTCGGCAAGATACTAAAGAAAATTGTCAACAATTCATACCAAACTGAAATAGAATTGTGTATCACAAGTTTAGAACGAAAGAATTTGTTTGATAGATTAGTGGTGCAATAGAATTACGGTAATATAAAAACTACAACAGGTTGAAGTTTAATATTAGTCATCAATCAACAAAAGATTTAGTTATAATTTAAGAAATGAATCCCAGACTTGAAATTTGTTGATGCCAAGGCATTTCCCATGAGTTGCGTATCGCAACTTAATTTAAATGATAACAGGGCAAGGTGTTGCTAGAACATCACTAATAAATAATGTTCACAAATTAATCCATTTGGGGTGTGAAATAGGTAAGAGTTGGCTAGCAATTCACCACTAAGTGAAACAACATAGCTCAACTATGGTGAAAGTGGTGAAAGGCTGCCCTGGTTAACGATTAAGATTTGATTTGTCAAGTGAAAATTGAGAACTTCGAATGGGAAGATGAGAATTAGTGGATGATAGGATTAGAAAGAGAATCAATGTTGCTTTTTTGCAAGAAACAAAATGAAAATAGGATAACTCTAGGGAAATTGAAAAAAAAAACATCCATAAAGGTTATGAAATATAGTATGTTGAGAGTGAGAAGGAATTGAGAAAATCTATAAAAAATAATAGGCGTGGAGTGTTAAAAATACAATGAGATAGGTATAGTAATTGTGGAATTTAGAACGAACTTTCTTAGAGAAAAACTCTAATATACAAAATTGGAGCGAAATTCAAATCATGAAAAGAAAGAAACAAAAACACAATAACTGATAATTATGGGAGAATAATTTCTCCCCCTCAAATATAGCAGTGGACCCACAATTTCTTAGGTAGTTGGTGGGCCCATATGGTTCACGATTATGCGCATATCAACACTCCCCCTCAAGTTGGGTTGTATAAACCATACATCCCAAACTTATTGTCGTAATCATTAAAGTGGCACCGAGAAAAAACCTTGGTAAGAATGTCAATAAATCTGATATTGACTTGGGATATAGCTTTATTGGACAAGCTCTCCATTGAGATGAAGTGCTTGTTTATCTCTATATGTTTAGTTCGATCATGTTGTACATAATTCTTTGAAATACTGATGGTTGATTGACTATCACTGAACATCTTAATAGTGTTTTTTTCTCCATATATAGTTCCACCAACAATTTCTTTAGCCACATCCTGTCATAAATTCCTAGAGCCAGGACATGATACTCAAATTCTACACTACTTCTTACCACCATAGCTTGTTTTTTATTTCTTCAAGTAATCAAGTTACCCCATACAAATGAAGATTAACCCGTGATAGATCTTCTGTGAGTCCGTTCTCTTACACAGCATTAATGCAGATTTCAATGTTACGGTTCTTAGTATTCTTGAATATTAATCCACCTCCTAGATTATCTTTAAATACCTCAGGATTCGAAGACCGCTTCTAAATGATCTTCATTCGGATTGTTCATATATCGACTCACTACACCCATAGAAACAACAATGACAGTCTTTATATGTGATAACTAAATAACTTTTCCCACTAGTTTTTGATACCTTCATTTTTCAACTGAGATGTTATCGTCTCTTTTTGATGTCGTCGATTGGCATACATAGGAGTATCTATTGGTTTGCAGCGCAACATTCATGTCTCCTTTAATAAGTCAATGATATATTTTTTTTGTGATATGACAATGCATTCTTTAGATAGATAAGGGCTAAGAGTGGAATTTGTAGTTTGTGGTTGGTGATGCAGAAGGAGATTTCATATGCTGCAAAACCAAACATCCTAGGTTCAGGTTCAGGAGTAACTTCGGAAGAGAAGGAAATAGCTTTCATGTTGTCGAAAATGATTTCCACTAAGAGAGAGATTGTTGCCGACAAAATTTCTATTACAGGGAGGAACTGTTTGTCGCCGACACAAGATTACTAGAGGGAGGAGCTAATTGTCACCACCGCAATATTTCCACTAGAGAGAGAAAGTGCATGTTGGTGTACATGAGATTTCAAACATGGAGATGATGTCCTTGCCATCAATCAAAGGATTGCTTTGCGAGACCAAGTTACTGCTCTAGTGTTTCCACTAGACAGAGAGAAGACTGAACATACCCGATTGGGACTTTCACTAGAGAGAAAAGCACAGGATTCCCGCTGATATCTGCAGCTAAGTGAATGAAGCCTTTCGACACGGGAGGCAATGAAAGTCCGCGAGCAGGGAACACAGAAGATAGTTGAAGCTTATGAGCAGAGAACACAAAAAATATTTGAGGCTTGCGAGTAGGGAATGCACAAAACAGTTGAAGCCTGTGAGCAGGGAACACAGAAGGTAGTTGAAGCTTGCGAGCAGAGAATGCGGAAGAAAGCAGGAGCATGGAATGCTTGAAGGGAGGCAACAGACCAGCTGACAGTAGGGTTGTCAAAAAAGCTCGTTGTTCGTGAACAGCTCATGTTCGACTCGTTAAGTAACTCGTATTTGGCTCGTTCATTAAGTAAACGAGATGAACACGAACAAATTTTTAAAGCTCAAATTATACACAAGTCGAACACGAGCAGCTCTTTGTTCGCTCGTGTTTCGCTCGTTTTAGATCGAAATAAAAAAATTATATAATTCTTTATATAATAATATATTACATATATTATTTATATAATAATATATTATATATATTTATATCTAAGTTTGAATAGTAACACCTAGTGTGGTAATGTGGTTATGTGCATTCTTTTGCATATATTTTGGTCCAGGTTCGAATCCAACACTTAACATTTTTTTTTTAATTTAATTTTAACGAGTCAATTTCGAGCTGAACACGAACACACTGTTGACGAGCCGATTTCGAACACAAGACGATTTTGAATACGAGCAGTTTCGAACGAGTCGAGCACGAGCCCAGCCTGAGCTCACTCGAGCTCGGCTCATTTACAGCCCTAGCTGGCAGCTATAGAGAGATATCCGACAGGGAAAGGAGTAGAAGCCAGAACCAAGGGGACTTCAATTTGCTTGGCGGCTGCATGGAGGATTCTGGCAGCTGCGGGACGGATTCTGGCAGTTGAAACAGGATCTAGGGTCTATTCCCTAGCTTTGATATCATGTGGAATTTAGGAGAAATTTTCTTAGAGGAAAACTCTAATATTTCATTCAACTAATACAAAAAGGATAACAAATATGCATACAGCTCAAAGGAAAGAAATAAAAATGTAATAATTGATGATTAAGGGAGAATAGTTTCTTCCCCTCAAATACAAAAGCGGATACACAATTTCCTAAACCGTGGGTGGGCTCATGTGGTCCACGGTTATATCTATAACAACAACAATTTAGAAAAGTTTAAAGACAAAATTGTTGAGGTGGGAAAGATTAGTAATAGAGTGAATGAATGCTATAATGAGAATTGTCAATAATATTATAAGTTTAGTAATAGAGTAAATGCTATAATGAAAATTATCAATAATATTATAAGTTTAGTAGATGTTTATACTCCTTAACTTTGATTAGAAGATAGAACGAAAAATCAATTTTTGTAAGAGTCGAGAGAACTATTACAATGTATCATTGAGGAAAAGTGGAAAATTATTGGAGTAACCTAAATGAAAATAAGGATTCTACCGGAATGTGTTATGAGAGGATTCATTGTGAGTACAAAACAAGAAATAAAAATGGAATAAGAAAAGTTATACTAGAATTTGTATTAGTACAATAACTTGCAATATAGCACGGTTTAAACTATGAGAAGAACATTTAGTTACTTTCAAAAGTGGAACACAAAATCACAACTAAACTTCCTTTTATTTTGAGATAAAAAATCATTTTGAAAAGATTATAAGGTAACTATAGAAGAGCATTTTGGATTTATGTCGAGCAGGTCTATTGTGAAAGCTCTATAATTTGCATGGAGGTTTGATGGAGAAATACAGAGTGAATAAGGAGAAACTAGATATGATTTTTATTGATTTAGATAAAGCTTAAGATAATGTTCCAAGAGAAGGTCCTTTGGGGAGTTCTGGAGAAGGAAAGGTGTTGATATGACTTATATTCAAGTCATTAAAGATATGTATACTAGAGATGTTACTTGTGTTCAAATAGAAGGAGAATTGATCAATTATTTTTTTATTTCAGTTGGATTACATCAGAGAATGACTTTAAGCCCATATCTTTTTTACTTTAATTATGGAAGCTCTGATTGAACATTTATAAGAGGATGTAGTTTAGTGTATGCTTTTCACTGATGATATCCTTCTTGTGGATAGGACTAGAGAAAGATTTCAGAGAAAACTTGAATTATGGAAGTCAACATTGGAGTCTAACGCCTTCGTTTGAGTATATCTAAAATTGAATACATGGAATTTAATTTTATTGGTAGTAGCTCTAATGGCAGAGTTGTAACTATGGGTGATCAAATCATTAAAAGGTGTGAACGTTTTAGATAACTCTGGTCTATTGTTCAAAGTGATGGTGATATATATGAGAAAGTTATTAGTAGAATACAAGTTGATTGGTTGAAGTGGAGGAATGCATTGGGATTATTGTGTGATAGAAAAGTCCGCTTAAACTAAAAGGACAATTTTCTAAGATAGTAGTGAGATCTGCAATGCTCTATGACACAGAATGTTGGCCTTTAAAAGAAAAGCAAAAATACAAAGTTAAGTGTTGTTGAGATGAGCATGATTGGGTGGATGAGTGGCTTGATACTTTAGAGGAAATGAATATATCTGTGATAGGGTAGGTGTAGCTCCAGTGGAGGACAAGATAAGAGAAAGTTGCCTTAGATGGTTTGGTCACATTAAACGTTGACCATCTGATAATCCTGTTAAAAGAGTAGATGCTTTAGATTTGACTTATGTTAAGAAAGGCAGATGTAGACCTAAGAAGACTTGGGCATATAGTATAAAAAAAAATATTAATCTATTGGAATTAATTGAAAGTATGATACTTAATAGGACGCAATGTAGAAAAAGGATTCATGTAGCCGACCCCACTTAATGGGACAAAGGCTTGTTGTCGTTGTTGTTGTTGTTCTTCTTCTTCTTCCTCCTCTCCACCCCTCCTTAATATACCACCAGCAATCCTAACACTAGCCTTATCATTCTCGCATCCCCTTTAATTATAGCCTATCTCGTTCCATTAGACAAGCACCCCAATTACTCCCCATAACAACAAATCCCTATATACTCCTGCACTGCCATCCCACCTTCCATTGTTGATACCCATCCTCAGTAAGCCAATGCTTTTCTCAAGTCCACTTCTCCACATCTTTCAGCATTTTTCCTCTTCCATTTAACGCCTAAAGTAAGCAACAGAGGGAGCTGTTGGCCTTTAGCTACAATCTATAGCAGGAATCTACATTATTTCAGCTATTGAAGCAATGTATGTGCGTTCATGTTGAACTTTCTTTTGCTGCTGATTCAAAAATCCCCAACAAGATAAAACGTGGTTTCAATCTATAGCGAACTGGTTTCTTGAAAACCTAAGCCTACATTTTTCAACCTTACATTTCATACAACATCATTTGTTCATCAAAAAACAAACTAGATGCATTATGTCTTAAGTGAAGGTACTTGATGATCCCAAACTCATAATTACTATCAGAACTCAAGCGAACCCAACAGCAAATAAGCAGGAAACCATAGGAAACTCATCCGTTACCAACCATGCAAAACATTTCCATCAAATTCGTAGAAAAACAGGATACCTTATAGAATTTTAGGTCAATGGGCAGGCTTTCAGATGCCAGAATAGTAGAAAGGGCCTTATCCACCGCATCCGACTTTATCAAAGCAACGACCTTGCACCGAATGGCGTCCTCGTCTCCAGGGGCAACCGAAAGAACTGAAATAAAGAATGCATTCAATCGAAAGGGAAAAGCATAAATGAAAATCGGGAACGAGAAAGAAGAGAGACCTTGATGTGCGATCTTGAGGACCTGATCATACTCGGAATTCTCGCAATGGCGATGAAGGGCAGAGAAAAGGTCCTCCAGTGGTGGCGTCTGAGGTTTGGAGGCTGGCGGCGAGGGCTTTGGCTTCGCCTTGGGCGCCATGGACTAGACTGGCTGACGGCCAAGCAAGTGTAGAAGATCTGAATGGGAGGACAGAATAAATTATGATTAAGCTGTTCGGAAGCCGGTTTTAAGCAGGATTTATACGGATTTAGGCTAAATCCTGTCAAACGAAAGCCGATTCGGGATAAATCAGGGAAATCCTGTGAATCGGCGGATTTACTAAATCCGTGAGGAGCAAAGAGGAAGAATGGCGTGACCAGGCTTACCTTCCTCGATGTTTTCTGGCAGGAGCGGAGCGGAATGATGAGAAAGTTGGGAGTTTCGGTGTTCTCCGTAAGCCGCGATCCGGTCGTTAGCTTCCCAGCACCACTGTATCGCAAAGACGATGGTTTTGGGCAAAAACAGGCAAGTTAAGTGAGTCAGGGCCTAGCTTGTGCGAGCTCAGGTTTGACTGGTGTTTGTCATGTTTCAAATAGGCTCGTAATGAGTATGTTGGTATTCGTCTCAATTTAAATATTTTTGTTTCTGTTTGGCTCGAAATTGACTCATTAAAATTAATTGAAAAAAAAATGATGTAAAGTATTAGATTCGCGTCTAAACTAAATGCATGAAAAAGAGGTATATATAATATATTATTATATATTAAACATAATCACATTACCACATGAGCTATTATAATTTAAACTTAGATATAAGTATATATAATATATTATTGTATAAATAATTATATAATTTTTGTTTTTAATTCGAGCTAAAATGAGCGGAACACGAGCAAATGAAGAGTTGTTAGTGTTCGGCTCGTTTATAATTCGAGCTTAAAAAATTGTACGTGTTTGGCTTGCTTAATTAGCAAACGAGCCGAACACAAACTGGTCGCGAACAATGAGCTTTTTTGACAACCCTAGAAGTGGCATAAGCAAGGGAAGTTCGAATGAAACAGGGAGTTAGCTTTGTGATTTTAATTTATTTTTATTTAAGTGAATTTATTAATTTAATTTATTAAAAATTAATAATTAATTTATATATTATTAAATTAATTATAATTAGAAAATTTTATATTTAATGATCTAATAATTAACTAATGAATAAAAATATATTTTAAATTTTAAATTGTTTAAAAAATTCTAATTAATTCACAATTTTTAATCCATTAATTTGGTAAGAAGATTTATTGCCAAAATAATTTTCTACTTTGTCGGCATGGTTACAACAAAAATTGGTGTGGTCGCACTAGCATTCTAAATTGTGTGGCTTGGTCACCCCCAATTCCGGCGTGGTCACGCCACCTATCTGAAAATTAGGCGTGGTCATGTTGGATTGTGGCATGATCATGTCGCCGGTGTCTAAACTTTGACGTGGTCACACTGCTTCCAGGCATGGTCATGCCGCTTTAGGTTGTTTTTTTAGGTTGGGTTTTCTCGTTCAAAATGCACGTATCTAACACCTATAACATGCACAACATCAACAAAACCTTTAATAAGTATAAATCTGTGATAAATCAGTAAAAATAACTGGTAAAATAACGAGTAAAAAGCTGGTGAAATCTTGTAAAAATGACGCATGTCATCCATCAAGTATGCCACTCATGTTCATATATATTTCTGTGTCTGATGCGACCGCTCACACCCTGAAAGAGCAGTCCCATCGAGTTTAGCCTCTTAGCACACCACTCATGATTATTCATACCTAGATAGAGTGACCACGATATGACGATTCACCTCGCATTTTGCATGAGTATTACATGATCCGTCTTGATAGCGAATTGACCATATTAATTGAGTGGCATGTTGCTAGTTACAATGTCTTAATGAGGATTCATCATGATTCTTTAACCCGACTGGCCAATCATATCTTGTTATTTAGAAGGTTGTCTAGAATGCATAAGGTGTCAGAGGCTCCATGACCCAAACGGAATGTAAGTATTTTGTGAGATGGTTTCGGTTTCGTGGACGTACCCCTCATTTCTATTCATTCCAAAGGTATCCTTACCACTTTTTAGCAAGTGTAAGTCTCACTTATGTGGACTCTACCAATAGTGTGTCATAGGGATTAGACATCTCTTTACTTTAACTTTAGGGTTATGAAGGTTTCAATGGATGACATAATTCATGGATTGCTGACAAGGGATCTCATGTTGGGTTGGGTCGACTATATTCATGACCAGGTTGACTTAGAGTTTTAATAGCTTGGGATAATAGATCCATGAGATCCTGACCCATCTATATCTACTTGATTAGGATTTTTTTATGTCTTTGTTGTTAAACCCCTTTGAGTCTAGACTTCCTTTGATGCCCATTGATGTCGTGTCATCGACCTCCTATTGCCAATAGGGCGTCATCCATTTGAGAATTTGAGGGATTCACCCTGTGCCCTTATGACCCGGTTAGGTCTTGAAGCATAAGGATGTTCCTGTTGAGTCAACTTAGTTATTTCGTAGACCCTGTTTGTTAACATGTCGTCATCCATTTGAGGATTTAATGGATTCACCCTCTCCCTTTTGGTTTGGTATAAGTTGTGGAGGTGGCAGGATGCTCTGAGTCGAGATGATCGTGTTTCTTTAATATAGCTTTTTCACTAGTTGTTACAAATTGTAAGCGGGGTTCTTATTATAAAGAGTTTTTTTTTTTTTTGTATACTCGAAGATGCAATTAAACAAAGGGACATGTTCATTTGGGAGGACTATTGAAATCAGAATAATATAATAGTTTCTCTGGTCATATGATATGAGGTTTAGTGTGTCTTGATCTGATATTATTTGGACATAAACTTTCTTGGCTTATCGCACGAGGACAACCTTACATAAGTTATTCATGCTCTTTTTTATTTAATTTGTTCATCTGGTTATCGTCTAATTTTCTCCTCTTCCAAGTTTTTCTCTTTCTTCGAATCATCTTAATGGTTCAAGAAAGAGGGTTAATTTGGAAAAGAGAATTTTAATACCATAATCAGATGAGTTGACGAGTCTAACTTTTAAAATGAACCAAAACACAGACGCATCAACCTCCCTCTCGCTATAACCCTACTGAAGTAAAGAGCTCATCATCACCAACAATCTCACTGCCACCCTTGAGATTCCATATCAAGGGCGGAGAACCGGCCAAAACAACCAAATGGAGCATCTCAAAGGGTTGTCTCGTCAATGAGTGAGCTATCTATAGGATTACAGTGATTCACCCTTTGCCTGATAGCTTAGCGTTGCTCTGTCGACAAGAGTTCATCACCTAGGGTTCAATAGTCGACAACCAAATTAGAATAACCGACCGACAAAGCCGAGTTGATCGAGTCATGTCTTGTCGACCCCAAGACTATCAAAGGTCGACTAGTAATCATGATTTATCATAGTCAGACGAACAATTCTCGCCGAGCCAACAGATTCCAGCTGGTCGAGTTATAGTCATTGTCATAGGGCAACTAAATCGAAGGCCTATACATGTAAAATATCTAAAATATCTTATAAACCCCCCACGCCAGTTAAAACAAGGGCTGACATGTAATTTCATATATTGCACAAACTCCTCTATAAATAGGGGATCATTTTATGAGAAATGACTAATCAACAATTCAAATCATTATTCATTAATGTGCACTCCCCTCTCTGTCTCTCACTCTCTCTTTTTCTTATCTTACACTCTATTCCTCGAGTGCGCTTCACGGACAAATCAATATTCAACAACGATAATTGACATTTTAAAGAGCCTAAAAAATAATATCAAGAGTGTATGCTCATATCCAATAAAAACCTTAAATCTTAAACCCTGAACCCTAAACACATTATTAAAGCAAATCCAAAAAAAAATTATATTTATGAAAAAAAAAAACAATTGAAAATCTCTCATATATAACTTAAAAATTGTTGGTGATGTCAATGATGCCGTTGATTTAATGGAGAAGATATATACATATCAAAAGTTTGCTAATCAATCCATGAATAATAATATGATTTTGGATTTTTCCAAAAAAGAAAAAAAAAACTCTTAAATCCATGCCCTTAATAAACTAACAACATAGCTATGGGCTTTTTACTAGACTTTCCCTTTGGAGGCCCATCAATAACTAATTGCATTGGTTAGGTTACCAGCACTGTTTTTTGGTTTATTTTTTATTTTAGTAATTAAATACATTTTTTCCAATGTTCTTTTATTTATGCTAAAAAATAAATATTAGTTTGTAGCACTTTGGCCAGTTCAAATAATTACTTGTATGGCTCTGTTTGATCTGTTGGACTTGCTCTGATACCACCTAATGTTTGACACTTACTTTTATAATATTCATGAACTTATGTATGAAAAATTGTCATTTACTCTTAAAAAGTCGATAAAAATACTATTTTTTTATGTGATGATTTTTGTATTAAATGTATGAATTCATAAGTTTAATATGGCCTGCTTGTATATTTAATTATTATGAGATTGAGAAATTATATCTTTGTTATTGCCCGTAGACTTAGTCATATTAAGGATTTTATTTTCTTCATTAAACTAAGCGTATCTTCGGGGAAGTTGCAGCTTATAAATAAACTGTTGAAAAATAATATGTTGTTCAAAGAGCTGTGGTGGGTATTACAATTTTTTATTTTTTTGAAAAAGTCTGACCGTAACTACATAGCTGTCACCGCTCCTAGTCAGGAACGATGTGAAAATGTTGATTTCAACGGTTTGAAAGCACAGTTTTTGAATAAGCTTCCAAAAGGGTCCGTTTGGGCAGCTTATTTGGTGCAGTGACGTTTTGAAAATGCATCTGACATGTTTGGGTAAACTGC
>NEWO01000002.1:6283585-6298772 GCA_003013225.1 Phalaenopsis aphrodite | reverse complement strand
TTCGGCTCGTTAGGCTTAACGAACGAGCCGAACACGAGCTGCTTAACGAGCCGAACACGAGCTGTTCACGAACGACGAGCCAAATTGACAGCCCTAGTTCCTGGTGCATAAGAAAAGTGTTGGAGAGGAGGATTTCACTTGTGTTTCTCTTGTTGGGTCGAGAGGAAGGATTTGGAGCGAAGAGTTGTAAGTTATAGTGAAAATTTAATTGGGTGTTTTAAGTGTCGGAGAGGAAGGATTTGGAGCGAAGAGTTGTAAGAAAATTTGAGTGTGTTCTCAGTAAACTTTCTGAATTTATAGTGAAAATTTCTTGGTGGTGTAGCTCCATTGTTTTTTCTATCTTAAGCTCTCGTGTGCTTTTCTGGATTATCCTCGTTGTGCTTTTGTTCATAATATTTTATTTCAATTTCTCAAATCTATGCGATTCTATTACATGGCGTGGCTTAGTTTCTAATTGAATCTAACCCTGCTAAAGTTAAGATTCCATGGTGTGGCTTAGATTCCATGGTGTGGTTTAGTTTTTATTCCCAACATAGCATATAAAAATTCCGAAAAGGCTTTATTGCAACTAAATAATAAATACAACATTTATGATTATATTGATTAGTGATTAGTGTACACAATAATATTTTTTTCTTCTACTAAAATAAGAACGCAAAATGGCCAAATTAAAGCATGCATTGGATATATGTTGTTGATGTATCCTTAATAGGTTCCTAAGCATTTAAGATAGATTATTGAATGCTTTAACAAATAGATTTGATTAAATCAATGCATGACATAAATCAAATTGACTTGGACAACTGATATAACATATTTAAACAAGTCCAAGTACTTCATCCAAATCGTGCAAAATGTAAAGGAATCCATTGGAGTCCTATGAATTGATTTATATAAGAGAACCATAGTCATAAATTTAGTCCATAGAAGGCCCCTTGCAAGATCGTCAAATGGAAGCATATGTGACAGGGCAGCATGTAATTGCAATCCATAAATTATTATAGCTAACTTATAGGGATAATAATAAAAAAATAAAATCATCGGGGATATATTATCATCATATCACGAGACTAATTAGCTGTTCAAACACTGGCATATCGAAAAAATGAATAATAATAATAATAATAATAATAATAATAATAAAGATTGTGACTGTCGAGGATCATTGACTCTATAGTAACTTATCATCGTTGTAATATAGTCATCACTCATCAATCGTTGTCAAATTATCGCTACTCATCTATTACAATCAAATTATCATTGTCTTCCGACCATCACCAGCGGTCACTCATCCCACCGCCACTAATCCATCCCCACCCTTAAACCATCATCACTCGATCACCATTTTTTCTTGAACCATTATTACATTCAAAACATTATCATTGCCAAGTTGGCATCTCCTGTCAGCCACCATCAGATCGTGTTCGTTCCTCCGTAATCAAAATACACTCTCCTCACAATCATTGTGAAATTGATGCCACTCATCCACCATCATCAAACCATCGTCTCTTCACCATTTACATTAAATAGTTGTCGAGCCATCATCATTGAATCATCATCACCCAACCATCAGCATCAAATCCAGTATTCATCCGATCACAATTGTTAAATCATCGCAACCCAAACACCATTATCAAATAGTTAGTCCATTACGATTGCCCCCAACATCACCTCACTACATTCTCCAAAACATTACCTCCCATTTAGGACTGCTTGTCTTTCGTTGCTCATTTATGACCCATCCATCTTTATTAGACGAGTATATGATTTATCAAAGATTGGTAGATTCATTAATAGCTAAGCGTTTTTCCTACGGAGTCCGGACGCAGATCTACGTCCCGACTCAAATAATACAACGTCAGGTGTATTTTAACAGACTCTCCTTTTAAAAAAATTATAAATTTATTAGTGGAAATGTTAGTATTTTTTAAAATTTTATATATTTGACTAAATTTTATTGAAGTCCGAACACACAATTGAATCCGGCGCCATAAAATTTTATCAAAAGAGGAGACTTTGACTTGTACGAGCATAAATGAATGATTGAATGTATAAAACCGCGTGTAATGCCCACTCCTCTTCTCTATATATAAAGCGTTGCCTTCTAATTAAAAGGTCAAGGTCTTCTTCAACATCCAATCCCCTTTCTCTCTTTCGCTTGTCTCTCTTGCCGCCATGACGGCTGTAGCTCCTGCTGCAAAAGCCGGCGACAGCACGACCAACGGGGACTTAAACTACAAGGTGCGGGAGTAACATATTTGAAATTACTTCTATTGTTTCTTCCATATCTTGTTTAAATCAGCAAATATTCAACAGAGCATCAGATAACTGCTGCCATCCTTAAGATCCATTTTAATTAGACTTATTTTTTTTTTTTTTTGCATTTTTATATTTATTTTATCTTTCCTTTACTACTATTTTAGGACTTCTTTGTGTATAATTTTTCTTTATTTTAAATCAAAATATATTAAAAAAAAAGAAAATTGCATGAATCTGGATTTTTCTTCCCCCTTTCAGAAGGATATTTTCTGCAATAATTTATGTAAATTTTAACTTTTAGGGTATGTTTGGGGCAGCTGTAGCTTATTGAATAATCTGCTGATAAGTTAGGTGCGGTCATTATTACAAATTTTTATTTTTTTGAAAAAGTCATACCGTTGTCAATAAGCTCCCACCGCTAGATAGATAGGTGAAGTGTGAAAACGTTGTTTTATGCTTTTTGAAAACGCATAAGCTGGTTACCCAAACAGATGAGGTGTGTTTACAAAACGTAACCGCACTAAATAAGCTGCCCCGAACGGGCTCTTAATTTATGCTGCTCGGCCATATTTACTAATAAAAATTTTAGATATGATCCATATCAATTTGTTTCCATACTTAACAATTGCGCGTAATTTTTAGTATTTAATATTAATTATGATTTGGATTATATAATAATAGAACTTTTGTATGCCGTATAGCATATTAAAGAAATTGTCATTTTTAATTAGCTAATACCAAACCCATTACGTACGTTGCCACTAAACGCTGTGTATTTCTTAATATTTGTAGTCTTAATCATTAATCAGGATAAGTAATAAATAATAAAGCCTGATCAAGTCTCCTATTTGATATTTGAAATTTGACTCTGTAAATGAGAGAGTATTTTATACTTATTTTTTATTAGTTTAATTGGGTGAAATTGCAATTACATAATTGAGTCTGCCAAACAAAAAATATTACATGGACATCAGGATCCAATGAAATTGTGTCACATGTTCTGAAGAGAGGACCATAAATTAAAAAATAGAATTATTTTTTACTTAGCGGATCTATTGTGTGACGCGACGCAATTTCATTAGAGTCGTGCAACAGGACTCGTGATGTAATATTTTTTCCTAGTAATTGCCAAAGTAGAACAGAGCTACAGGGGCACCTCACTACTTGTTTTAGTGCTGATTTAAGGTAGCGGATATGGAAGAGTTTTAGAAGGAAGAAATTAGTGCCTAATTCTATAATAATTGGATTTACTTTCAACTGAGTACAGTGGATGATTTAAGCTAGCAATGCATATGGAAGAATTTAAAAAGGAAGAAAAAATGGATTTACTCTAAACCGAGTACAATTCAAAAGTAGCTTATTTAGTTATAAATTTACACTCATCTCAAGTCATCCTAATCAATTATTCATCATTAAGATATTGAACATACATAAATCAATCTTGGTTGCAGTCTGACAGAGAAAAGGCCATTGATGATTGGCTTCCAATCACATCTTCAAGAAATGCAAAATGGTGGTACTCTGCCTTCCACAATGTCACGGCTATGGTTGGAGCTGGAGTCCTCAGCCTTCCTTATGCCATGTCTGAGCTTGGATGGTAACATAATGCCAACCGAATATGCATATATACATTTATTGCCATAATATATACATATATGTATTTTTAGACTGAGATTGATGATGATGATGATGATGATGGGTATTGAACAATGTGATGAATAGGGGACCTGGGGTTGCAGTTTTAGTGCTGTCATGGATCATCACACTGTACACACTATGGCAAATGGTTGAGATGCACGAGATGGTGCCCGGAAAAAGATTTGACAGATACCATGAGCTTGGCCAGCATGCCTTCGGAGATAGACTCGGGTTATGGATCGTCGTTCCTCAGCAACTGATTGTTGAAGTTGGAGTTTGCATTGTCTACATGGTAACTGGCGGCAAATCTCTCAAAAAATTTCATGACACTGTGTGTCCTGATTGCAAGAGCATCAAACTCACCTACTTCATCATGATATTCGCCTCGGTTCACTTCGTCCTTTCCCAACTTCCTAACTTCAATTCCATCTCCGGCGTCTCCCTCGCCGCCGCCGTCATGTCCTTGAGGTACTCATTTTTCAACCATGTCTGTTAAAACTTCATAATGAATGAAAATTAATACTTGGTTTGTTACCAGTTACTCCACCATTGCATGGGGAGCTTCCGTAGACAAAGGGAAAGTTGAAGGAGTGGAATATGGCTACAAAGCACACAGCACTGCAGGCACTGTATTCAATTTTTTCAGTGCATTGGGAGACGTTGCCTTTGCCTATGCAGGCCACAATGTGGTGCTTGAAATCCAAGCAACCATTCCTTCTACTCCAGAAAAGCCATCTAAGAAACCAATGTGGAAAGGTGTTGTTGTTGCCTATATCATAGTTGCTCTCTGCTACTTCCCTGTAGCTCTAATTGGCTATTGGGCCTTCGGCAACTCGGTCGAGGATAACATACTTATCAGTCTAGAGAAACCTCGCTGGTTGATAGCCATGGCTAATATGTTTGTTGTTGTTCATGTCATCGGAAGTTATCAGGTACATATTACTTCTTCCTTACTTCTTTCTTAACATGAAATATTCTATTTTGTGTTAATCATGTTATGATCTGATGTATTTGGAAGCAGATTTATGCCATGCCTGTATTCGACATGATCGAAACTGTACTGGTGAAGAAACTCTATTTCCCTCCCGGGTTAGCTCTTCGTTTGATTGCTCGAAGTGTCTATGTTGGTAAGACACAATTTCACATATAAGCAATACTTGAAGTTTTCTGAAGCTTATGTCTAGCCTATTGGTCATCATACTTGCAGCTTTAACTATGTTTATTGGCATAACCTTCCCTTTCTTCGGCGGTCTTCTTGGATTCTTCGGAGGCTTCGCTTTTGCACCAACAACATATTTTGTAAGCCTGCAAATTCTTCATCTTATATTGTCTTTACATGCAATATAATAGCTTGTAATGTAACCTATGCTACTTTTGTTCTGTAGCTTCCTTGTGTCATGTGGCTTGCTATCTATAAGCCTAGGAAGTTCAGCTTGTCATGGACCACCAATTGGGTAAGTTTAAGAGTTCATTTGGGAATTGGGATGATCAAAATTATTTGTAACAGTTTTAGTAATATTGCAACAATTTTTTTTCTGGTTAGAATAAGCTGAATAACTTCTTTCCCATAGCAACCATACTTAATTATGCTTCTTTCTTGTTTGTTTTCAAAATCCAAAGCTGATTCAATTCTCATGTTTTGAAATGATTATGTATTTATGCAGATTTGTATTGTGCTGGGAGTTTTGTTGATGATCATCTCACCAATTGGAGGTTTAAGGCAGATCATAATTCAAGCAAAGACATACAAGTTCTATTCTTAAGCAAAATAAGATGAAGAAGATCTAAAATTAATGCAAAATAAAGAAAAAAGATTTACAAGTGTTCTGCATTTTTTATGGAAGTTTTTGCTTGCTTACTTGTGAAATGTCTATCTTAATCAATGAAAGATGTTGGAATGCTTAATTAAAAGAAGGATATATTATTGACTTTTGTTTAAATTGCTATCAATTAAAGCACAGTTTTATTAAAATTGTTGATGTTTTTATACTTTGGGACATCATTATTTTCTAAATCAAGAATACTCCTAATTAGGAATGTTATTATGCTTTGAATGTTGGTTAAGAGTTCAGTCGTAATTTTGATGAGTAATAAAGTATTTTACAGCAACAACAACAACTAAAACAACAAGCCTTTATCCCACTAATTGGGGTTAGCTACATGAATCATTTTTAACCATTGCGTCTTATTGTGTCATATTTTCATCTAATTCTAATAAATTAATATCTTTTTCTTATACAAAAAGCCGAAGTATTTTTAGGTCTACCTCTGCCTTTCTTAACATAAGTTGAATCTAAAACATCTACCCTCCTAACAGAATCATCAGATGGTCAACATTTGATGTGACCTAAACATCCAAGACTGTTCTTTCTAATCTTGTTCATCACTGGAGCTACACCAACCCTGCACGGATGTATAAGTGTCAAGCTACTCATCCACTTAAGCATTCTCATCTCAGTAATACTTAACTTTGTTTTATGCTACTCTTTTAAAGAGTAACATTCTGCGTCATATAGCATTGCAGGTCTTGCCACCATCTTATAATTTTTTTCTTGCAGTCTAAGTGACACTTTTTAATCACGTAATATGCCCGATGGATTCTTCCACTTCAACCAACCAACTTGAATTCTACTAATAACATCCCCATATATATCATCATCACTTTAAACAATAGATATGAGATATCTAAACTGTTAACACATTTTAATGATTTTGATAACCCAAAGTTACAAATTTGCCACTAGAGCTACTACTACTAAAATTATATATAATGTATTTAGTTTTAGATACACTCAAACGAAGGCCAATATAGACCTCTGTAATTCAAATTTTTCTTGAAACATTTCTCTAGTCTTATCCACAAGAAGAATATCATCAGCAAAAAACATAGACCAAGGTACATCCTTCTGTAAATGTCCAGTAAGAGCATCCATAACTAAAGAAAAAATATATGGGCTTAAAGTTGATCCCTGATTCAATCCGACTGAAATAGAAAAATACTCGATCAACACTCCGTCTATTCTAACACAAATGACAGCTCTAGCATACATATTCTTAATGACTTTATATCAATATTGTGCTTCTCTCGAACTCTTCAAATGACTTCTCTTGGAACCATATAGTAAATTTTTTATAAATAAATAAAAATCATATGTAGATCCTCTATATTCTCTTTGTATTTCTTCATCTAACCTCTCAATAAATGTATAACTTTCATAATAGACATGTCTGACATAAATCCAAATTGATTATGAGAAATCTTTATATTACGTCTTAACCTATATTCAATTACCTCTCCCATAATTTTAAAGTATGACACATCAACTTAATTCCTCTATAATTTGCACACTCTTTTGCATCCCCTTTATTTTTAAAAATGGGGACCAAAATTGCCTTCCTACACTCCTCCAACATCTTTTTAGTTTTTAAAATAATATTAAAGAGTTTAATAAGACAAAAAAACTCTCAAATATCCTAAATATTTTCACACTTCAATTGGGATATCACCAGGTCCTACCGATTTTCTATGCTTGATTTTCTTTAAAGCATCATTAACTTTTTTTCTTCCTAAGGTGATGGTAAAAATAAAATGTTTTATTATAATTAACGATATTCTGATCATTAATATCCATTGTATTTTCAAAATTTCATCGAAAAGTTCATCAAAATATCTCACCCCTCTATGTTAATATCTTCCTTTAAGAGAAGCTTTTTTTTTATTTTTATCTTTAATACACTTTACCTGAATTAAATGCTTACTTTTTCTTTTCTCTTTGTTTCAATAGCTTATACATATATATTTTCACTCTTATTAGTATCTAATCTATCAAAAGCAGAACTTTTGATAGATTATGTGTTGGATAGTATTAAGGAGGCGATAAAGTTTTAATTGACTTGAGATTCTCATATGATCTACATATTTTATTTATATAAAGTTATAAAGAGTAGCCATCCAATTATCATAAATTCTTATCAATGTTATCCTTTTAAATTGGAGGTATATCTTCACTAAATCTTAAATGTTAATGCAGAGTGGGGCTGATTATAGTAATTAATTATGATGACACTCATTATTAATGCTATATGACAAATATGCTTTTATTGTATTAATCACTGAATTTAAAGGAACTTATTTGGTCTCTAGGCTTTTCAAGAGAAGCAACTTAAAACATGGCTTAAATTCATGATGCATTAAAGCCATAATTGTATGTATAAAATCAATGTAATGCAATGCATGATTGTATCAAATGTTTTTTAGGTTGTGTTTTGTTCTCATTAACTTCATCTCTCAATTTTGTCTGCATTTTTTATGACATTAGAATAGAAAACGCAATGATTATTACAAAATTTATACATGTGATTTTTTTTTGTGCGGATTTTATTTTCTCCGGTACAGCCATATGTAAGTGGTTATATCGAATATTTTTTGTCGAGTATTGTTCTTATGAAACTCATCTCTCAATTTTGTTTGCATTTTTTATGTGTTTAGAATTGAAAACGCAATGATTAGTGCAAAATTTATACATGTAATTTTTTTTTGTGCGAATTTTATTTTCTTCGGTGCAGCGTTTTTGTACATGATTGTACCGAATATTTTTTCGTCGAGTTTTGTTTTTATTAAATTCATCCTTTTTTTCTTCATTTTTGTCATATATACAACCATTTATTATATTGTTGTACATGTATTATTTATGTCTGGATCTTATATTCTTCGATCAAACTACGTTGTACATGGTTGAACTGAATGTTTTTCTTTCGAGTCTTTTTCTTATTAACTTCATCACTCAATATCATTTGCATTTTTGAATAGTTTAAAATTGAAAATAAAAAGATTGGTACAAAATTTATACATGTACTTATTTGTGTGGATTTTATTTTCTTTAGTACAACCATGTATACGATGTTGTACAAGGTAGTACTGAATGTTTTTTCTGTCATGTTTTGTTCTTATTAAATTCATCGCTCAATTTTGCTTGCATTTGTGTTGATTTCTGAAGAAGTCTCGATTCTTATTTCCTTTTTTTCTATTATGTACGACTTTAATTTAATTGTTGTACCTACTAAATCTGTAATCTCCAATTTATTTTTATTGATACAACAATGTTGTACATAATTGTACGTATATTTTTTCTTTATGTTATTTTTTGTTATATATTTACATGAATTTCATGGTCATTTTGTATATTTTCTTAATTGAAAATGCAATAATTTTGGTAGAAGCAAATGTTTTATTACTCGTCAATTTTTTTTTCTTAAGTGCGTCCATGTTGTATATGGTTGTACTTAGTTTTTTTTTTCTTATTTTATTTGGTACAACAACGTTGTATTTAGTTGCACCCTGTCATTTTTGTTGTTGTTGTTGTGTTCTTATATAATTTCTAGTTTATTGTTTAAACAATGTATTTGGAAAATTTCAATAAAATTACTGACTGAGGACTTACGTTCTGGTACCTGTTGATTTTATTTGTAGGTTTTGAAAATATTTTGATTTAATATATCTATAATTTTGATTTTGAAAATGTTAATTTTTAATTTTGGAAAATGAGGTTGAATAGATCTCGAATATTTGTTTGTTTAAATAATTAAACCCAACATTTTAAGTGATATGTCATCTCGAATGATGAGAATATCACTTAATTATGGGCTCAATTATTCAACTAAGAAATATATGATATTTATTTTGTCTCCAAAATTTCCAACAGATTCTTCCCTTACATAATCTAAAGATTAGATAGGGTTTTAGATTATCTCTTTACTAATTAACCCTATAAGTACAAAAACGACCGAAATCACTTAAGAAAACTCTCGATTAAGATTGAGTTTTGTTTTTAAGAATTTAATGTTTAATTTCCACGATTTATTGTAAGAATATGAAATGGGAAATGATCAATGTGAAATAGTTATTTATGGAATCCAAAGAAATGAAAAATAGAAGATGTCGAAGATAATGAAGAAACAACACTGACATCTCAAACTAACCTATGATTTGGCTTTACATCTTTGAAAATGAAATCATTTATTATTTCAATTTTGCAATTTATTTAGAAATTTAGGACTTATATTTGCATGAGATACGATTATGCAAACAGTCTAACAAAATGAGAGGATTTACGTTGCACTGAACAATGATCTCAAGATCTTTAAAAAAAGTTAGGGCTTATATCGTACGACATACAATCACGCGAAAGCTTCAAGATCGGATGAGGATTAACATCGTGTTAGAAAAACGACCTTGAAGTCCTAGGGGTTTATGTCGTTTAAGACTATGGAAAGTGTAGTTGAGGATCACATTCGCTTCATGTTTTAGTCCTGATTGTCACTCAAAGATTGACCACCGCTTGATCAAGACGTCGACTCGTTCTGTGAAAAGTGGAGGGAAGAGAGAAGCCATGTCTCAAATGGTCTATCCTAGGTTCTTTGTTGTTGTTTGGTTGTTGTGAAATGATTTTGAATTTTGTTTATTATTGAAGTTATTAAAAGGGGTATTATATTTTATGTTAAGCGACGCCGATCGAGATTTCATGGTTCAGTCATCCCGACACCACTATTAGTTTTAAATTTACTTAGTCTAAAGAAGTCATTAAACTTCCTTAGATCGGGGGACTCTTGTTAGCAACCATAGATTACTTCATCAAAAAAAGTCTCACAAATCAAAAAGGGTGAATTATTTGCATGTTATTATTAATATTTTAACATATATGAATGATTTGAATTGATTTATAAAAATACTTTATAATTTTATTTAATTGAATGTATTTTGTTATAACATTTTGAAAAATCATTAAAATTATTTTATCAAAAGAGTATGTTGGTCATATGTTATAAGGGTTCAACCTAAACATATGTCCTATGTCCTCTACCCTAGGGTTTTCTTTTCACGTGCCAGAAAAACAGTAAATAAAAGAACAATAGTAGTATCACAAGAATAAATAAAACATGTATAATCAAATGCATTAAGAGAAAGTAGTAGCACGTACCTACCGCCTCTGATGCCATTTAAATAAGAGTGACCATATATGGGTCCATAATTATTAACTTTTATACTGGTTTTAAAAAATAGAAAAGAATGATTGCATAAGGTTGCTTATAAGATGCTAGGAGAACCTCCTCGATGGTACACTTATATTGAAAAAAATCCTCGAGTAAGGGTCGCCACAAATTGTGCTATCCAGGTAGGGCTATCAAAACGGCTTGTTGTTCGTGAACAACTTGTGTTCGGCTCATTAACAAGCTCGTGTTCAGCCCGTTCGCTAAGTTAACGAGCTGAACACGAGCAACATTTTAGCAAACCGTGTTGTGAGATATGTAATTACATAAAACTTGTGCGAATTTTATTTTCTTCGCCACGAATTGTGCTATATATATATATACACGTAAAAATACAAGTTCATATGTGAGATATGTAATTACATAAGATTTGTGTGCTAGGTATGTAAATTTCCCAAACTAATAAACCACTTAGTAAGACAAAAATGGTTGTTGTTCAATGCGGGAAATTTCATAGAAAATCATAAAAAATAGACGATGCACCAGATTGAATGTCCTTTTCAAAAACTTATAAAGTGACAAAGAATCTCTCTTAGCTTTCCAAAATCTTGACCTCGTTGAAGGACTCATCTGACCTGAGGGATCCCAAAAATGCTGTGGCATGCTTCAATCTGCTGCATCACAAGAGGCCGCCAAGGAGCAGCAAACACAATTATACCTTTCAGAAACCATCTAAATATGTTGTTATTCATTACAACGATAGCAATGAGGGTCTTGCCAGGGCCAAATGGCAACACCAGCAATGTATCTGAGAATAGAAGAAAGCTTCTTCTTTTTTTTTTTTAATCAAATAATCATATCATAATTTACTGAATTTAACGTGCAAAGGTTCATATTCATACAATACATGCAAACCAGTTAAGAAACTACACACTGATGAATAAAAGAGAGCACAGATCTGCTACTTCTTCAAGAGGAAAATACCATAAAAGAGCAATTTGTAATAAGAAAGTTTACATACTTACCACACTATTATTATGTATTTATATATCTGACACGCAAAGTTTAATATCTACCCTTCAAACACCTTGTAATGGTGTTTTTGATGTGATATTATGGATCTGAGTAGCATGAATGTAAAAAAAAAACAAAAAAATGAATGTTTAGCGGTTGGATATGTAAATACATAAGAAATGTGGGTGTAATATGCCAAAGATGTGAGTGCTGAATAGAAGTAGTAAGTGCAAGTCTTGAAAGTGATGACTGTTGTTGTATCGGGTAGAGACCATTATAACTTGGTTAGATGTAGATAAAATACCCTCCCCAAAGTGAGTAGCAGAAACAACATGACCATTCCCTAAGAAGTTGTGTTCACTATCATTAGGAGTAGCAAAGCGCAACTGGCCAAGATCCAAAGTTAAGTGGGTTATGGTTCCAAAATCCAAAAAAACATGTAGGTTTCACAGCCTTTCATTCTGAGATTATCAAATTACAGATTCCAACCGCGAGCTCTGCTTGAATTACATTGTTTCTTGCTAACGATAGTAAAGGTAGAATAACATGTAGAGGTCAATTCGTGTTTATAAGCACATAAATTAAATCTCCAAAGCTCAAAGAACATAATCAACACATGACATTCATGTGTAATCATACTCCTATAAATAAACATGAAAATAGGTGTATGAACCCAATGTGCAATGCGAAGAAACAGGTGAAGAAATCAGCAGAAAACACGGTCGTGATGATGTATGAAGGTCTCCACCTCCACTACACACACTCCCATATCCTTCTTTCTCATAAGCATAGCAAGCATGCAGCACGTTTAAATATAGTGAGGAAATCAAAGATGCCAGAATCTGAAGGGCAGTTGCAGAAGCAGCCAATAGCATATTTACTTCAGAGCTCTCGAAATAGAGAATAGACACAACATAAGAACATTTTGAGGGCTAAAAAGAACCATCAGGAATGCCTCCTGAAAGGTATTTTGTTACAAAAAAAAATCCTTCACTGACAG
This sequence comes from Phalaenopsis aphrodite, assembly GCA_003013225.1. NCBI lineage: Eukaryota > Viridiplantae > Streptophyta > Magnoliopsida > Asparagales > Orchidaceae > Phalaenopsis > Phalaenopsis aphrodite. The sequence goes on along the minus strand of NEWO01000002.1, from coordinate 6,285,874 downwards.
AAAGACATGGAAACAGACCAAGACATGTTCCCTAATTTACAAATAGAAATATGAAATGATTTCAAAGCAAGTATTTGTAATCTGAATTTCAAGAACCTTCAAATTTCTTTTTCTTTTCTTGCATTTCATTTAGCCAATTTCTCCTTGCCAATTTCTTGTTCTATTCAAATTTCTTTTTCTTTTCTTTCGTAACCCTTCAATACGCTCCAAATAACCTTGATATGCACGCAATTCTGCGTGCGTATGACGTATGTAAATATTTTTCCGACACCTGGCGCATGTGGCGAGAACCAAAGTCTAACAGAACGGTCCTAACGACACACCTCTCAACACACACTGAGGGTCTCACATTTATGTCAAAAATAAATCAAATTTGACTTTTTTTGAATTTTGATTTGTGATTGATTATTTTAAAATTGAATTTTGATTTTGATTTTGATTTAACAATGACATGTACGTTAGTGTGAACGAGGGTGTGGTTTGAATTGTGGTGTTTGTATGTGGATGTTCAAAGAATGAAAACCTCCAAGTCCAAAAAGTTTTCCTAAGGCATTCCCAATCCTTATAGGAAGTCAACTTGAGTTTTAATATGTTGGTTCCAATCGACTCAACTAAATGTTAAGAATTTAAAACCACACGTATTAGACTACAAGGAGTCAAGAGGTGGCTTAAATTTTAAGTGGTGTGGGCCCCAAGACTAGTTGGTAGGGAAATCCTATGACTAGATCCTAGACTCTAGACAAAGAAACATATCTCATAAAAATGAGGTCAAAAGTGCCGACCCTCAACATTTCGAGCAGTTTGTGATGAATTTTCACATAACATCCCTTAAGATGTTGTTGATATAATGAGACATCACTTCCTAAAGGTTCCACCCATCCAACAAGTTGTATCACTTATTGTGCACATTCTTGAGTGTTTAAATGTTTAGAAGCAAGCCTTTTTTTTGTGGTCACGAGCTAAAGTTCACTGTCGATGAAGTGGCTCTTATGGTTGGGTTGTTGAATAAAGGAATCAAAATTACATGGATGAGGGAGCCTCTAATAAGTTCACATCCGTTGATTTTAAAAATAAAATTAGAAATATCAACCTTAATAAATTTTCTAATAAATTTGTTAAATTGTTTATTAATTTTTTTGCTTTCAAACTTACTTTTTATGTATAATAAATATAATGTACCTAGGGATCTTTTTTTCCTAGAAATGTACATGAAATTGCACTTTATAATTAATCAAAGGCCATATGGAAATTTTTGGTAGACCAAATTGACGGACTACTTGAGAATTCAAAACTTTGTAAGTGTCTTTACTACATGAGTGGCTATGTCACACTATTGATGGTATGAATTTTTTAAGATATCATATTTTTTAACATGATCATTACTGCTTACATGCTAATATATTATATTTCATGTATTACAGGTATGGTTTTTTTAGCATATAAATATTCTTTTCACTACAATGTCACAAGCAATACCTAGAATCATGTGGTGGTCGAAGTAAGTGGAAATGAGAAATAAGATCTGCATTATTATCTGACCTTCCCAATGTATATTACTCGTCATGAAAGATTCAACATTGTTATCTGACCCTCCCAATGTATATTACTCGCCATCAATCACCCCTTCTCCGTCCTCAAGAGCTCAATAAGTTAACTTTTGAAATCTACATCAATGGCCACAAAAGAAACCACTTATAGTCATGTACACATTCCTTTAAACATTGAAAATTATAAATTGATTAAGTCTATTGAACAAAGGCTTATAGTTTTAGAAGCCTCAATAAATAATAAGCTTAGGCAAATTGAGATTGCCTTGAGCAGTGAGAACACATGAATAAGTGTCGTGGAGGCACAAATAAGGTTTGTTGAAGACCAAATAAGGGAGAGAACAAAGGAGCAAAGACACCACCTTCAATGGAAGAGGAAGATAATAAGGGAGCAAAGACATGACTTCCAAATATGGAGGAAGAGAATAAGGGAGCAAAGACACCACCTCCTATTGAGAAGGAAGAGAATAAGGAAGTAGTCATCCTCCCATCCAAGCTAAATCTGCTTAAGTTGGAGGAGAGTGATTCCGTTCATTTTTCTCTTTTTTTATTTTAAAAGGAGTCACCAGCTTGTCGATCGTCGTATACTTCCCTCATTCGAATAAATCTCCCTCCCGAACCATATAAATGATTTGAAGAGGAGAGGAACCGAATAAGAAGGGACATACGACAAAGTCACAAACAAGAGAAAAAGTAAAACGTGGAGAGTCTACGTACGATAAACCTCGCAAAGATAGGTTAA
>NEWO01000002.1:6259474-6276251 GCA_003013225.1 Phalaenopsis aphrodite | reverse complement strand
ATGAGATAAATTAGTATAACTAACTCAACTTGATTGTACGAGGGATAAATCAACCATTCATAGGATTGATGAAAAGTAAAAAAAAAAATTCATTGTTTCTACATACAATTTTTTTATTTCAAACACAAATCAAATTTAAAAAGAAAATGTCAGTATTTCGAAAAAAAATTCAAAAATATATACACGAAATCCTTACAAAATGATCTTCTTCGCTTTTTATTTATTTTATATTATGTTATCTAAATGTATAACTAGAACCCTTTCGACAAGGTTAAATTTGAGCAAACGTTCAATAATATATACAATAATATACTACCAAAAAAAAGTCAATGTTTTTATAGTGAACTTCAACTTACTTAACTAATTCGGTGGGTAAAAATATGGTTATATCTGTACATTTTATCAGCACCCAAATGATAAGATCTCTTTGGATATTAAATATTACATGCATTAAAACACTCTGAAAATAAAGCTTTCAGATTGACAATATAAATAAAATTTGTTTCGAACTTACCAATGAGTTCATGTCTATAATATAATCACAAAAAAAAGAAAAATACATAACCTCAGAGCTATTCAAGTTACCACTATATTTGTTCTCCATCCTCACGTTTTTTTCGTGACTTTCGACAACCACAACAATTTTTTCCCGATGTTTCACTATGAACAAACTTTTTAAACCAAAACCATGAGGTTGTACAACTTTTCTTAATGTTTTTTAAAATTTCTAACAACATTTTCCTAGTTTAAATTGACACACCAATATCTTATGACGGGTCGAGTCGAGCCACACCATTACTATCACAGTTTCTTATGAACTCTCTAAAATAAAATAATAATAATAAATAATTGACATGTGACATTTGAGAATTGATATCCCCATGTAGAGCTGAGTGCGCTCCAGACGTAATAATTTTTCCTAATTTTTAGCTTTCACATATACCTTTGATGCATTGTCTCTTTATTAACCGTTGGATTTTGAATAAAGCGTTGTGATTGAGCCTTGGTGTACACGAACTTAAGATGGCGAGCATCCAACCTGCACCGGTTAACCTAAATCCAGGAATTCTAGATAACTTATCCCCGCAGCCGCAATAACCCGTCAGTCCTCTATCACTGGAATCTTCTTTCTCCACAGCTCGCACCGGCCCCGTCTCCTCTCCTCTGCAACCTTCAACTCTATGTCCTTCGTTTTCAGAGGTAGTTTAGTTATGGATTTATTCAGATTCTAGTGTTGCGCATACTTATCTTTACCCAGTCGGGTTTCGCGAATTAGGCGAAAGCATGGAGTTCCCGGACGGTTAAATATTGAAGTTTTAGAGAAGCTCACTGGCGGTACGAGCATTTGCATTTAAGTTTTCAATCTCTTACTAGGTTGTATTAGAAGGATACTGTGAGGGACTGGTTCTTGCTTCCAACAACAAAATAATGATGTGCTAGGTTTAATTTTATTTTTTAACGGACATTCTGCATCCTGAAATGGAATTAATTTATATTGAAGTGCCTGGCAGCATCTTGCTATGGTTACACTTCTTTTTCAGAGTTTACAATGGCTTTTGGTTTTTTTTTTTCATAGCAACTGCTTTTGACAGCATGTTTGAAAATTTATTAGGGGTTAACAAGTATGGTGATGCTGACTTTGATGGATGAATTAAAGATTGAAAATGGCGAGTGGATACTTTTGTGAGGAGGAAAATGCAAAAAAAATTACTCCAGCTATTTTTTTGAACTGAGATGAAGTAAATCGTGCAACAGAAAGCGCTTTGCTTTGTATTCTGATAGCCATCTTCTTTTACGCAGCAAAGATTTCTTCACACCTCACATCACCCTATCTCCTCTGCCTCCTTGCAAGTTTTTGTATTTTTTTCATTGTGTACCAAAAATAAGTTTTTTTTTTTTACTCAAATTTAATATATTTTTATAATTTTGAGTTTTCCTGAAATCAAAATGAGCCAATTGAAGTTGAGCGGGTCAAATTCCAATATGTTTGATTCATAATTTGATTTTGAGCTGATAATGGATTAGATCGAAATCACTAAACCAGATTTTTCATAGATCTATCCCATCCCCACCCATTTCTATTACTCTATTGATAAACATTTTTTGAAAGTTGTTATCATGTTCTTGAAGCAGGTCTTCACAACTGCAACGGAGTATGTTGTTTCAAGCCAGCAATTCAAAACAGAAATAATGCCTGTCCATATTTCTTCGTTGGGATTCCCATCAGGTATTTTCCCATACATAAATTGTTCTGAAGATAGTGTATTGCGTATTTAGCTACCACAATGTGATCATTTGGCCACTTTGGTCTTGTAATGTGCTTTTCATTCTTGCTAATTGTTGCACTGGCTTCCACACTTGAACATGCTGGCCCTGTTGATGTTTTTGAAATATTGGTTAATTCATTCATTTTGTTTTTACTAGTTGGCTTTAGCATGTTAAACTATAGTTTCATTAAAGCTGTCGATAAACAAACAGAATCTTACTTATTCTTCTAGAAAGTAGTTGGACCTACACAAACAATCAAAAACCTTTGTAAAAAAAGTTTAGGAGGGGTTGGGAGTCCCTTTTCTTAGGTTCGCTGATCAACATATGGGTAGTGTCATATGATTTTACTTAGGGAGTGGTTTTATTGGTCCACCTCATAAAAAGTGATGTAGTTTGTTTTTAGATGTATTTTTTTTTGGCGTATAGCTTTTCTCTCGACGCATGCAATAATAAAATTTTTATTGAAACAACACCAAAATTGTCATCAAACTCAGAAAGAGGTGGGAAATATGAATATAAAACTTTTATAACTTGATGCATCGCAAAAAAATTTCCTGTATGCCTAAAATAATTTATCTTAAAAAATGCAATCAAAATCTCACATTCTTCAACAATATTCGCCCTAGTATGATTTTTCACAAGAACAAGATCAAAATTCACTTCCACAAAGCAAATCAAAAATTTCATTTTTTTTTTTGGTTTGCATAGATTAATGGTTGGTTTTGGGAGGAATATAAAATTCTAAACCCACATGATTCATGATCTACTTAAAAAAGAATAAGATTGATGCATCCATATGTGTTACCCATCATTATTGTGTTAGGCCATCTTCAATGACCTGAAATTCAGAAGAAGGGAGAGAGACTGCCACTACATGATATGATTCAAGAGGCTCTACAAAATGCCAAAAATAACCATAGAAGTAGGGGTGTGCATTGTTTAGTCAAAACCAAAAAATCAAACCGAACTAACTAAGTTTGGTTTCAAAAATATATTTCGTTTTTTACTTTTTAAAACCTTAATATTTGGTTTTCGGTTATTGGTTCGGTTTGAATTTGCATTTAACCTAACAAACTGAAAAATCAAAATTTATTCAAAAAATTTATTATATTTTAGATACATTTATGTACATAACACCCAGTTCCTATGTATTTATATATCTAACACTTAAATTCTACTTTTTTACATTTATAACACCAAAATATTTTATATCTCATTAAAAATACCACCAATTTAATTTTAGAAAAAATGAAATACAACTTTTCATGCATAGGTTATGTGTCGTTAATTTAAAAATTAAAGTTTAGGTGTTAGATATGTAAATACATGGGAATTAAGTGGTATGTATGTATATTATCCTATATGTTAATTTCATGAAAAATAAATAGTTGTTTATCATTTATACAATATTTGATTAAAATAAATGATTGATTCATGAAATTAAATTGATATAATTCATTTAAGATTTGTAATTTATAATGATTGTTCATATTCAAACTCTAGCAAAGAATTAATTTTGGTTTATTCATAACCAAACCGTTTAAAATGAATGAAACCTTGGTTTGGTTGGTTCGGTTTTATTAAAATTTTGATTGGTTTGATTTTCTGGATTTTGGATTTTGGTTGCAATTGATTTGACCAATTTGCAAATTGATTCATTTGAACCGACTGACTCCTTACTCCCTATATAGAAGGGTAATGCTATTCTAAAAGGAGGGATAAGTTTGTGAAGGAGTGAAGTTCAAATTTTAGGATAAGGGGGTGTGGAAAAATTGAAAATCAAAGAATCATCCAAATTGCTCTTCCCCAATTTTCTCATTTTGATGACATGATTGGCCACCCTTCTTAGAAGATCCAAGGGAATATATCATTTAAGATGGTATACAGTTGTTATTATATATATAATTAGGTCAAGGTAAATGATAATGGTGGTTTGTATAAGCGTTTTGAAAATGCATCTTATTAAATTACTTATTTGCCATCGTATATTTTGCAGACCTTACCAATGGCTCAATTCCAGAGGTTGCTATAAGAAGCAATGATGCTTTCGTTCCCATTCACTATTGATTTCTATAGTGGCCAGTTCTCTCATTGTCTCTCTTTTCTCAAATCTCCTCACATTTTAGCATAAGGTAGAAAAAATGAAGTAGATCTTTATCTGTAAAATCTCAATCAATTGGGGCATTCAATTAATGTTATCAGTTTGTTAGATATTGACATGAATAATAAAAAATTCTACCAACTTATTTTTTTAATTTGGATCATTATTTAGAGAGGATTATTAATTTGGTTGATTACTCAAACCATGTATGGTATTCTCATGTGGATTTGTGGTCAATTAAAAATCTGATTTATATCTATTTCATTTGATACGGAAAATATGTAAAATCATTTAAACTTGGTTATTGGTTTTATTTAAAAGTAACATATGTAAAATGCCCCTTTATTACTATTTCCTTTCCTTTCTTTTCTATCCTTACTATTGTTATTAGGTTTTCTTTTATAGAGTGGCTGTCTGCATGACTATATATGCCAATGCTATTGCACTTCTATTCGCTGTTTTTGTGAATCTTATTGTTATATTAAGGATGATGATGGTCAAGTGTTAAAAGATAGTTGGGGGTGAGTTGAGTTAGTCTCGTTTTTGATAAATTCCTCCATTTAGAGTGGATGAAAAATATGGAAATGAATGAATAGATTTCACCCTTTTGTCAATTCTTTTTTTGTATTTTATCTTGGGAGTGATGACTAGCTTGAATAGCTCTTTTAGGATCTAAGATCCTAATGTTGGCATATTCGTTAAGAATCTATGCTTGTTTCATTGACCACCTCTGCATTTGACCAGACTCCTTCTTGACATAGCAAGTTTCATTATGATCCCTTGTTTTGTTTTAACGGTCGAGCTATGACCTCCGTTGATCCTTGCCAAATCGATCTGCCTCCCTCTAGGCAATTGTCTTTTTGTGACTTAACACATCTTTCAATATATTCCGTGACAAGTACTAAATTATCGTTCAAGCTATGTCCGCAATATTCACCCATTTGCACTCTTCAACATTTGCCTTGATCACATCTTATGAAGCATGGAAATAGACACAGAGATATGAATACGATATGACACAATACGACAATACCACATAATCGAAAAAAATAGGACATGACACATCTTAGATATATTTTTATAATTTAGACATAATAAAATAAAGTATACAAGAGTAAAATTTAACTTATATTATGAACCAACATGCTTTTAAAAATTAATTTTCATAATTATACATTATATATTTCAAAAGAATTTGGCCAACTTATCTGCTAGGATTTAAAATATTATGCGATTACACTTTGTTGAATTAATTAAATTAAAATTTAACTTTTCTATATAACAATTATCTTTAAATAGTAAAAAAAAATTATCACCTAAAAAATTAGAGCGGCTTTGACTCCACTTTGCTTCTATGAATAAAATCACAATATTCGTGGGTATTGGATCGACTTCAATGAACATGCTTGAGTCTTGCGTAGGTTGCGACAAGGAAGCTTGCGACTTCTGCTTTAGAGGGTTGATATTTAGCTTTGATGAATAAAAGAGAACTCCAACTCTCGGCTTCGACAAATGTAGGAACGACCTCTTATGTGCAGCTTCGACAAACAAAGAGGGAATTATTGATTTTCGGCTTCGACAAATGTTGGATGCACCTTTGATGCTTGATTTTGATGAATTTTAGAGGGAGCTTTGATATGATGAATTTTAGAGGGAATTTTAGAGGGAGCTTCGACAAAGGCGGTTTCGACTATGTCATATAATTAATGCTACACATATATTTATAATTAAGGATTTTGTGGGCACTTTTGTTGGCACACTAACAGTAGATTGTAGATCTCAATGTTTGTCTTCCATGCTAGTTTCACAAACTTCTGTATCAACTTTAGTGACAACTCATTATTGTTGATAGCCACCTTTTATTATTTATGCAAGCTCTTCTCATCTACATAGCCACCTTTAGTGACAACTCATCTATATATCTGTCGAAATTCAAACGTCAGATCTCCAGTTTGAAGATGAAAGATATTACCACTCAATCAAGTGATTGGCAGTGGCTGTATATATATCAACGAAGTTGTTAACGAAATCCTGTACTCTACCATTTTGTATCTGTTAATATTTCTGTTCTGCTATCATTTTCATCAGTATCTGTTGGGGCCGATATTTTTTAATTTGTCATTTTTAATGATCGTTGCCATATTTTTGTATTTATTTAGTAACGTTGCACATAGTGTTACAGTGGAATATATCTTGTGTGATCTCTATGCCTTTTATGATGCCATGACAAGATATTATATTTTCCTGCAGGGTATATGGTTTCTGATTGTAATTTCCTTTATTACCAAGGAGCAATAGGAAGAAGTGCAATATCATTTTCACCAAACAACAGAAGACAGAAACTCTTTCTAGAAGCAAATTTATCATTGAGGAGATCTGTTTCTCGTTATCCTTCAATCGTGTCCATGTGTAAGGGTAGTTCAAACAAGAGAAACCCTGATTTTTCTAGGAAGTACAGAGGATCATCAAAAGGCAAAAGACAGAGCCAAGAAAAAGAAAACTCTGAGAACCCGGAGGATAATCTGCTTTCCTCTAAAAATGGGTCTCTTGTTTCCCATTCCAATAACCAAAGGTTTTCTGCCACTGCCACTCCTGGGAGAAGGGAGAAGGAGATTGTTGAGTTATTTAGAAAGGTGCAGTTACAACTAAGAGAGCGAGCAGCTATTAAGGAAGATAAGAGAGTTGAATCTGCACAGGTCGGCCAGGGAGATAGAGGAACTGTAGATTCTCTTCTCAAATTATTGAGGAAACATTCGACGGCACAAAGCAAGAAGAGCAGCAGCAGTGATGATGGTTATGGCTATGATCTGGATCAGCCTGAGAGGGCCAATCCCTTTGATGAAGCAGAGAGAAGTGACTTGTTTGAAGAGGAACATAATTCTAACTTCTTTGAATCTGATCATCTTGGTACTCAGGATGTGGTTCATGAACTGAAACCTCCCTTTCCTTCAAGCAGGAGGCCTATTTCAAGATTTAAACGCAAGTCTCCTGTACCTAAAGTGAAATTTCAGCCTGTTTTGTCCGACGAGGAAGAAGGTAGAAGAAGTTTAAGACCCACGTTGAATTCACAAGAGATGGCAGGTGTGGCATCTGAGCCCGAGATAACGGTGCTTGATCCTCAACCTCAGCATCTAGTCGAGCTGGCACATGATCATTCGGCGAACCTCGAATCTTTGGATGCTGAGAGTAAAATGGGGTTTGATCGATCCGACCCATCCGATTCTGATTTGGATGAAACTAGCCCAGAGATGTCAGAGCCACCTATTATACAGGACTCTGATTTGGGCTCCATGAAACTCTCTGAATTGAGGGGGCTTGCAAAGTCTAAAGGCTTCAAGGGATATTCCAAGCTTAAGAAAATTGAGCTTTTGGAATTGTTGACTGAGAACACTGATTGAGCTCACTGCAATGCATTGGATGGATATTTTGATGCTCTTTTTTATGTGCTAGTCTCTGTTATTTATTTATTTGTTTTTTTACCTGTTTTCTTAACTAGTGCTGCTATTTATTGCCAGTTAAACAAAAATTATGAAGGGCTGCACCCATCCTTGTTCTGCATTGATAATTGTTATTGTCTACTGCCATTTACTGCTAAACTTCTAATAGCCTACTCATTCACCATTTTACCAACAAGTCATCTTATAGTTTGTTTATACTACCGAATGCTATTATTTTTTATCATGCTGTCCGAATAAATTTTATTGAAAACTTAAAAAATAATTGTAAAAAATACATATTTGAGCTCGGTTTTAGCTTCTACTAAATATTTGCACACCAAATCAGGTAAATTTTCGGTGCATGAATCAACCATAAATCATTATTTCTACACTGTTAAATGCAAGATGTATTCAGGGCTTCAATACATGCATGCTGGAGACAACATAACTGTTAAATGTAAGACGTGCATCACATGTTTGGTTTGCAATAGCAATTTTCTTCTAAGAGCTTTGATGCACACATTTGTTACATTGCCTGCGCTTACTAGATATAAATATCATATGCTCAAGCGTGTCATGATTCTCACAACTTGAGCGTCCTCGTTCGGTTCCAAAAAAATCTCTAAAATCTTCTTCTTCAAGTCATCCCGCTTCAACTCATCAATAGAGGTGTAAACGAACCGAACACGAATGAACAGAGCTTGTGTTCGTGTTTGGTTCGTTTAAAATTTAGTTTGTTTGAAATAAGCTCGTGTTTGAAATTGTTCGTGAAGTCACTGTTCGTGTTCGTTTTTTAACGAACGAGCCGAACACTAGGGCTGTCAAAAAAGCTCGTTGTTCGTGAACAGTTCGTGTTCGGTTCGTCATGAGTTCGTGTTCGATTCGTTTAATAAGTAAATGAGACGAACGTGAACAAACTCTTTTCGTTCAGTTAGTTAAACGAACCAAACACGAACAGTGATGCGTTCGTTCGTGTTCGAATCATTATTGTTTGAAATATAAAATAATTCAAAATAATTATATATATATATAAATTTATGATATTTTAAAAAATTAAATTTTATAAATTATAATATATATAATAAATTAATAATAGTAATATACTAATATACTATATTAGCAATATACTAGAATAGATATTATATATTTATATAATATAAGTTATATAATTAATATAATATATTATTTATATATATTAATATTAGGGATGTCAAACTGACTCGTCGTTCGTGAACAGCTCGTCGTTCGTGTCGTTCGTTAAGAAACGAACACGAACAGTGACTTCACGAACAATTTCAAATACGAACTTATTTCAAACAAACTAAATTTTAAACGAACCAAACACGAACACAAGCTCTGTTCGTTCGTGTTCGGTTCGTTTACACCCCTACCGAACACTTGTAAGCTACCCCAAACAGCCCTGAATTTAGATGAATCTCCCATATCAAAACTATGTTAGGAGTGAAAATACTCTGCAATCAGACCTAAAGGAAACATAATGGCTGCTTTATTCTATAGAACATTTATGCTCAAATATTCCTTACTAAAAGTAAGGGTTCCTTGGCTAGGATAGGAATATATTTAGCACTAAACATATCATTAATCAAATACTGCATAACACTACTGCTGGAAAAGATGCGATTTTGAAGTCCTCCATTTAACATAACCGATACAACAAGTGCTAAATGATAAAGAGTCATCCCACCCACACCCCACAATTGAATCTAACCATTGCAGAGGCGCCAAGAAGTGGCGGACCACCCATCTCCTATAAATTACGAACCAGCAGCAGACCCGCCGGCGGAAGAGTTGATGGCCGCCGAACGCTCGGCCCGAGTGCGAAGCCAGCCTATGATATCTCCAAAAACAAGCTCCACATTCTCATCCGGTTCGCCGATCAGCTGGTGCCACATGCCCGGGTATATCTTGAGGGTCTTGTCCTCGCTGGACGCACGGCGATGCAGCTCCTCCACGCAGGTCTGGTCGCAAATGACATCATCCCCGCCGTGAACGATGAGCAGAGGCAGGGTGACCTCCTCGAATCGGCCCTGTAAATCCCGGCAGATTCGAAGCAGCTCGTAGGCCGTAGCGGCCCTGGGCCGAGCCAGCGTTCTCTGCGGGCTCGCGATCGCCAGCCGCCGCTTCCACTCCACTTTGAACGAGACCTCCGGGATGGAGCCCCTTGTCGGGACCACACGCCAGGTGGGGATCAGCGCCGCCGCAACCCAGAGGAGGTGCTCGAGCGGCCACGGCGGCTTGAACTTTTCGCTGATGCCGCACATAGCGCCGTTGAGGATGGCGCCGTCCCAGGGACGGGAGACAACTCCATCAGGGGCTCGGCGAAGGTGGATGAGGAGAGCAATGGCGCCACCGAGGGACTCAGAGTAGAGGAAAGAGGGAAGGTTGGGAGGGAAGCGGTCGCGGAAGGAATCGAAGAAGGTGATGCAGTCATCCACGACTGGGGCGATGTCGGGGATGTGAGTGGGGAGGCCGTCCGAGAACCCGTGGCCTTGGTGGTCGATGGCGCAGACAGCGAAGCCGGCCTTGGCGATATGTACGGCGGTGAGCTGTACGAGCCAGCTGGACTCGCCGGTGAATCCGTGAACGACGGCGACGATGCCGATGATGGGAGAGGAGTTGGGGATGGGAATCCACCACTGCGTGAAGATGCGGAGGCCGCGCTGGTTGAGGAAGGAAGACGACTCGTGGGAGACTCTGTGTCTCGCGTAGAACTCGTCCGCCGTCAGACGGCCGAAGGGGCTCCGATCGTTCGCCTCCGCCACCGGGTGCTGCTCCATTGCCCGCGCCGCCAATGCCGGCGAGAGGATCCTTAACTTCTAGTCGGGCGAGAGATTGGATCGGCGGATTTTTGTTAAATCATTGAATCCAATTTATTGAACGGAGTAAATGCATAGACGGTGTGGGGAGGCGCCTCCAACCTAACTCATAAATTACTCCCCTCTATGTCTATGTTAGTTGTCCAACCGCTTTCTAGCCAGGCTGTCAAAAAAGATGTCATTGCTCTATTTCCAGTACCATTGGATTCTCATCCGATGATCTAAACCCTAAGTTTCTAACCCTTTTTATTTCTTTCGGCCTCGTCCCCTACTTTGTACTTGTTTCGTGTTTGTGTCTTATTTCTTTTGGCTGCCTCGTCCGCTCCTCATCGTGTGACCTAAGTGGCTTACAGTCGTCTTCTTCTTTTCTTCTTGTCCTCTTCAGAGAGAAGATGTCAAAAAAACTTATACTAAGATTGCCATTTGCTTTTTCTTATAATTTGAAGTGAGATAGATAAAGAAATAGTTCTCTTACATGAAGGATTTGAACACTCATTTGCCCATTCATTATTGAGTTCTACTTAAGTTAGTACTTAGGAATTGATACGTCATCAACAAATTTCCAACAACGAACACGAATCTCGAGGTATATGGTACAAATCTCGAGACAAACTTTAATAAAAAATTAGACAGAGATTCGATTTCAGCAAACTTACTCTCAAACTGATCGGCTTGACGAGACAACTAATGGTACAGAAATTGGTCAAATCTGAACTAAATCAAGCCCTGATCAAGACGTCAAATCTTAAAAAATTTTCTGGACATAATTAAAAGATCAAACGAATGCCGAATATGACGAGTTCACCAACAAGTACAAGATTGTTCAATTATGACATATTAAAAACACTCAAATGTACATCTTGCCGTTTGATCAAAGGAAACTCTCCGAATCGCCCGGTCAAAGTGGTTCATATTTCTGCATTAATTAAACCAGGATATTAATAAAGCCCCAACCCTCTTTGGAGAGGGGAGAGAGCTTGAAAGTTGAGGAAGAGTTTGAAGCTTTGAGAATGAGCTGAAGTCTAGCACCACTTGCCGTTGTTGACCACCACCAATAGCCTTCGACTACTGCCGACTGCCGCCAACCACTATCAATCTCCACTGACCGGCACCAACCGTCGTCGATCACCACCTGCCAGCTGACGACGATTGCTATTGTTCGCTGCCCGTTCATGGCAACAAATTTATCTGCATGTGAACTTTGGGAGATCTTCTAACCCTTTCTCACCTATGTGAGAAGTGTTTGCAACTGTAATCATCATTTTATAGTGAACTCTTCAGCCAAGTCAGATCCCATTGTTTTTTTCCTTTACAGGGTTTCCACGTAAAAACTTATGGTGTCATTGCTAGTTATTTCATTTAATTTGAGTGTGTGTTGAATTCTCGCACAATGCTAAGAAGATAATCTATTTCTCTATTGTTGCTAATCTTCTAGCATGCATCAGCAACAGTGCTCATGTTTTTTGTTTCAAAATTCATAGTTGATATATATAATTTTGATCTTTATTGATACTTCCTGTGGTATTTTAATGTTATCGAACATTTTTATAGGCAATTTTTATGGGTGCATCACTTTTTTCTTTATTTGTCTACTTGTAAATGCCCTTTTGTTTATTTTTTTTTCAAGACTTGCAAAATCAACGACGTAGCTCAAATATTGGTTTGTTGCCAACACATATTTCATTTATTTAGATTCCCACATTTGATGAAGAGCTTGCCTTACTTGCCTACTATGTCAACCATTCTTAACCATCATTACCTACAACTAATGGAGCCATACCACCAACTCTATTGACTCTGCAGGAGCTTAACCATCACCACCTACTGCTAATGTAGTCGTGCAGGACCACCACCACTAGTGATTATGCAGGAGCAATAATGGGTATCCTAACTAACTCCTAGTGGTAGTATGATTTGTTCTAGAATTATCTTCTCCTTTATATAAATAGATGAGGGATAGTATATAATGCTTTGATGAAATATAAATACAATTTATCCATATGCTGTAACTGGACTACTTTCTTTTGCTCTCAATTTTCCTTGCCTCTGCATTCTATTTTTTCTTCTTTGTTGTTATGGTATCAAAGAAACCAAAAATCTCTTGCTTCAGATCCTTCCTGTGAAGCATTATCTACATTCTCGACTTCTCATTCTCTACTCTCCTTCCTCTCAGCATCAATATGATAAATTAAAGCCTCCCAATTGTCCGAAACACTTGAAAACATTGTGGAAATGGCACAAGCAACGAGTATTCCTCCTAGTCTTAAATTTCTTATTAGCAATCTCAAAAACATTTCCCACATCCAACTCTCAACTGAGAATTACCCCCTCTGGAGAGCTCAAGTCCCTAAACTCCTCTACAAATTGATTTATGGGCTACTTAAATGGTAGCAATCCTTGTCCACCCAAAATTCTTAATCTTACCAATGACCTTAATCCCATCTACACAATGTAAACTTTTGTGTATCAAAATTTCACGACCGCGCTCTATTCTATCATCTCATCTTCTATTTTACCCTACATTTTGCATTTCTCCATGACAGCGAAAGTGTGGAACACCATTTCAAAACGAGTACAACCCCACCAATATATTCTGTTTGATTCAGCTAAAAAATGAACTCCACAACATATCCATATGCAACCAATCCATGACTCAATACTTATCAAAGGTTAAAATAGCTATGATTAACATTCTTGCGGCTGACGGTCAATTAGATAAGGAAGATATCATCCTTCATACACTTATCAAAGGTTAAAATGAGACCTTAGATGATCTTGAATTTAAATCTAGAATACTTATTATTCAAACAATGCATCGAGACTAATGACAGATGACAAGAATTTGTTGATGACACACCAATCCTTAATTGTAAGTGTTAGTCCAATAAAAGAGTTAGAATAATAAAAATGTTAGAGCGCCAAAAAGAAGGAAGAATAAGAAAAGAAATAAGTCTTTCAGTATCTAAAATCCATCATCGTATTACAATGATATCCCCTATTTATAGAGGGGGGGTTTGCTTACACGTTATAAATAAAATATATTTTACACATGAATCCTAAGAGTTCTTTGATATATCTTTTTCTATTTTCTTTTGAAGTGGGCATTATAATTAATATTATCTTAGTAATGTATTGTATTGATAGTTAAGTCTTGTCTTGATAATCGATCCTCATAAATATTTTTCCTAGATCTTTCCACATCTAGTAATCTCCTAAGAGAGTTAATATTTCTGGAAGAGTTGATCTCCTGGATACGTTGATCTCAGAGGAGAGTTGATCTCTAGAGGGAGTTGGTTATTCTAGGGGAGTTGATCTCCTAGGAGAGATGAATTTCTAGGAGGTTCGATCTTCTGGAAGAGTGTTCTCTTGGGTGAATTAATGTCTTTGATTTCTTGGGTGAGTTGGTCTCCTAAGATTAGTTGATGAGCATACTAGGTTGAGTATATGTGTAATGATCATTAATGACTAGTTATCCGATAAGGTTTCTTGGTTGAATTGATCCAATTGAACTGTCTAGTCGTCTTAGCAAACCATCTAACTCACTCCTTGAAAACAATCAAGGTGTTTTCAGCTATTCAATATGATTACCATTAAAAATTCACTCAAACATCACACTAAAAGGCAACTCAGATTTTTTATCTAGCACTTTTTTTTACTTAACCCAATAAAATTCTTTATTTTTTGGAATGGAATTATGTTCATTTATGCCCTACTTTCCTCTTAAAAGCATATCATCCTAAAAGTCTAGCATGAGTGGCTCTTGTAAGGCTTTGATTTTGACATTAACTCCTTACCCTCTTCGAATCGCCCCTCTCAAATCTAGGATGCCCAACTCGAATAGTTTGATATTCTCCTAAGATTCATTGTGTAGATCTCCATGTACATGATTAGGTCCAGTTGATATGCATTGTCACTTTAATTTTTTAGATAATGCAAGTGCCTCATCGTATTTTTCTTTAAACTCATGCCTATGCTGATTGTTGTACCTCTGTTGCGATTGGCACAATTTACCTTCTTATGCTCCCATCATACTCCCTTAATATGTTATTGTGCTTCTATTGGACCAGTCCCTTGTTGCACAATTTTTGCCATAAATGGATTAGAAAATCTATAAATAAGAAAACTTAGAAGAAAGTTGACAAAGCATACTACTAGCCATGTATAACATCAGTGAAATTCTATTTTATTGATGCTGGACTTCAAAGAGAAGTCATCGAGCTAGTGGTAACATGCAAATAATGCTAGAGAAGGATGAGAGATCTATTTCTATGGAGTTCAACGATAATAACAACAAAAAGCAGAATCTGCATAATAAGAATGGACTTTGCTTCACAAACAAGCTCTTGTTACAGGAAATCCACATACAAAGCGCCGAGCCATTAGGCCCAGCACATGCAATTCTCCCAAATCCAAGCAAAACTTTTTCGAGTCAATGCATGGAACGGCGTGCCCTCTTTCAAATCAGTAGAATGATCCCCTCCAATATAAATAACTACCCAATGCAGTTATCTTCTCCACCACCTATAAACCAACACTGATCAGATCAAAATGGGCAACAGAATTGGTGGTAAAAAACTGAACTTTACTCTACTGCTGGTGTCACTGATAATCCAATTGATTTCCTTTGATGGAGGAGTTAGCATGGCCGAGGTGGTGGAGGCTGGACCGGGCGATAATAGTAAGGGGAACTTGGATCCGGCATCGACTAACTATATTGTTCTGGACAAGAATCCTAAAACCGGTCAGGAGAGGTTCTTCTGCCTTTCCAGAGGGAGGTGTCGATACAAAATAATTCAGTGCCCGGCACAGTGCCCTCAGCGCAAGCCAAAGAAGAACCGAGTCGTGAAGGCTTGTTTCGCCGATTGCAGCAGCCGCTGCGAAACCACCTGCAAGCGTATGCCCAAATTTTCAATTTTTCATTTCTTTTGAGGCTTGCCCCGTTTTAAAAAACCTTTTTTTTTTCTGAATCGATCTTGGATTCATGTACAGATAGATTGCCGAATTGCAACGGGTTCGGGTCCATCTGCTATGATCCCCGGTTCGTCGGCGGCGACGGCACCATGTTCTACTTCCACGGCTCCAAAGGCGGCAACTTTGCTCTCGTCTCCGACCGCCACCTCCACATCAACGCTCACTTCATCGGAATCCGTCCCGCCGGGCGTTCACGTGACTTCACTTGGATTCAAGCCCTTGCCGTCATGTTTGAGTCCCACAGCCTCGTCGTCGCCGCTCGGCGCGTGGCAGTATGGGATGATTCGGTCGACGTGCTCTCATTGCTATTCGACGGCGCCGCGATTGCCCTCCCGGCCGAGTCCGATGGAGAATGGCGGAGCCAGACGGGGGAGGTGGTGGTGGAGCGAACGTCGGAGGCGAACAGCGTGCGGATGACGGTGTCGGGGATGGTGGAGATGGAGGTGAGGGCGGTGGGAATAGGGGAGGAGGAGAACAGGACGCACGGGTACGGGTTGCCGGCGGGGGACGCGTTTGCGCACTTGCAGATACAGTTTAAGTTCGGGAGGCTGTCGGAGGAGGTGGAAGGGGTATTGGGGCAGACGTACAGAGCCGGATATGTCAGCCGGGCGAAAAAAGGTGTGGCGATGCCGATGATGGGAGGGGAAGATCGGTACCAGACGCCGGGGTTTCTGTCTCCGCGTTGCATATCTTGCCGATTCAACTTGGTAAATTCGATCAGTGACGAGGCTGCTGCCGCTGCTGCCGTTAAGGATGTGGCTCTTTATTGATGGTGAAGAGTATGATATCTCGTTGATTATTAAACAATATTAGTGATTATGTTTTACTCAAATTTGTTGGCGCGGTAACTTAAAACAAAAACTTGGATCTATATGGACTTAAAAAGCTTTTCTTTGGAGCAATAATATATTAAAAAGCTCTTCTTTGGAGCAATAATATGAGATTCTGATTATAGATAACTACTCATGTCTATACTTAGTTATATTTTTAGAAAAAAAATATTCGATCATGATACTAGATGCAAAATTTACATTTGGAATCAAGTGGGCACGTGCCAAGCGGGCCCCATCTCTCTAAAAACCATGCTCATCTAGTGTATTATAGTGGGAGCAACTTGCCATGTGATACGTGCGCACTAGACTTTGGATGCAAATTTGCATTCG